>JAQIXO010001837.1:0-11185 GCA_034700305.1 Protaphorura armata | reverse complement strand
AACCCTAACAAAGTGAGTTTCTCATAAACTCAGGCTCTGTCGGCAGATAACGCAAATATGTGGCATATTTTTCTTTCCAAAACCATTAAATACGTATTTGTTTCAAGGAACTTGGAACCTGAGGGTGTTTTGTCTTTGTTTTTCAAAAGACCCGATCTTCCACTGGGCTTAAATTTAGGACAAATTTATTGCACTCGAACAGATACAATTATTTTATGTTGTCGGCAATCGACAAAATTCAAAATGAATTTGTATAGTGATTGTTTAAAATATTTTTTTCTACAAGTCTTTTTCCTGCTATCGTACTAGGTGGGCCTTCACAAAGCCAAACTAGTAAAATCCAGCCCAATTTTTCAGAAATTGTTTACCGACGCATATAAATTATTGTACATTTCCATTACACCTGCTAATTGCTAGCACCTGGGAAATGTGGTTTTCATATTTTGATCCAGGATTGTGTCTAGTATTTCTTGGATATAGTCAGAGTACGTCAAAGCTAGAAATTAATCAAATATAATCGACGAAGTCAAATTAAAACGTAGTAGTTCTGTGTGTGAAACCTAGTTTTAGCGTAACTTTATACACTTTATAGGAGACAGACAGTTAATCATCTTTAACATTGAATGGTAAATTGCGTACTACTTTCAAATGAAAATACTGCTTTTTACCACATTTCTCCACCAAACACCTGGAATACTTTATTAAAAACAAAAACAAACTAAACTGTATAAAACGCTGACCAAACTTATTTATATTGGCAAACAGTGTTTCCAAAACTTTACCATCAAAGATGCAGAGAATAATTCTTACTTTTCTACTAATCGCAGGCGTTGCGGGAGCTTTGGTACATAGATATATGAATACTGAATACATTGATTGATAGTTTTTAAAACACTTTTTGAATTATTCTAGACATCAGATGAGTCTCCAAACTCTCCAGATGAGAAATTCTTCTTCAGTGAGTTCAATTACAATTTGTCAGAATACAAAAATAGTTCCTATCATTTTCTATTCCACATAAAATTAGATAGAATATTTACAACTGTTATTTAAAACTCGCTTTAATTTTGTGAACCATGTATCCTAATTACTTTTGTATATATAGATTGGCCATGGCCATGGATACCTCTACCATTTCTTCCGACCAGACCACCTCCAGTAGCGGCCACCACAACTACAACTCCTACCACACTGAGCACAACCACGCCGTCCGGTCGCTGAATGATTAGCGTGTTTTGTCCAGTCCAATAAAATAATATGGATAAGAATCTGATAAAAATTTTATCTGATGTGAATGGTGCAATCTTCATTTAGTAAATTAAGACTAAATTAAGGTTTTCGTAGACATTTTTTTGTAGTATCAGATTTGCGTGACTTCTCCTGAGTGCCGATGTTAAAAATTACAGATCAGTTTCTCATAACTTTTATTGGGAACAAAAATATTCTGAAAATTTCCACCATTAAGTCTCAAGTCCAGACCTAACGAAACACTCGGCCATATAATTCTGATGTTGAGCCAAAGATGTATAAATTTATTTAATGTTATCTAATCATTTTAAAAATAACTGCGGATATGACGGATATAGAAAACTTTTACCTTGATTCTAACTAATTTGAATTGAACTTCAGTTGTGTTGAGAACCCTGAACTTCTGAAGGGCATTGTACTTTGTATGCTGTAAAAATAAATTTCCTTCGAGGTTTCATTTTAGTCTTCCATTTTATTAATGTCTGACGTAGTAAAATAAAATACGATTTATTCCGTTTTAGTTCATTAATGTACAATAAAAATTCATTTTTCTTAAAATCCTACAATTTAGGACTTTAATGTTTATGTCATCATAAAAAATTGCAGCCATATTAAAATATTAAATTCTTGAATCTTCCGTTGATTCTGTTGAACACTAAAAACCCGTACACGATAAAAGGTGGTACAGCCAATGAAGCTGACAATAAGAAAAACGCCCCAGGTAGATATTCCAAAGTCATTGCATAAATTCCAGAATAAACCACATTTGCCAACATTGGGTTCAAAGCATCTAATCCAGCGAATATCGATAAAATCTTTCCATGTTCATCCAAATCCACAGATTTTGTAGAAATTGATCTTACAGCCAAGATCATGGCTCCATTTAAAATATCCACCATTGGGGCGGCATAGATCATAAAATTAGAATTAGCAAAGGCATACATAATACTCGAACTGATTTGACTGATACAACCAAAGAATCCAATGTATGAGTCATCCAATTCTAACCAGTAACTCAGAATTCCAACAGAGATCAGGACTCCAATCACAGCTGCAAATGTTTGATACATGGCAAAATTTCCATACTGTCCAGCATCCCAATGGAGTTGTTTAATTAGGAATAAGTACAACACATTGCTTTCTCCATAGAAAGGTGCAGCAGAACAGATGAACACAAGGAGTAGGACCCACAATTTAAAACGGCCGAAGGATTTCCGAGGGATAAATAAAATTGTGATGGCTTCAAATAATCTTGTGATTTTGAATATCCCAGCAATTCGATATTTTCCTTTCTTGTCATTATTTTCATTTTCTCGGTATTCGCCACCTACAAAACAAAAGAAAGAAAATACATTAGTTTCGTGACCTAATTTTAGGTGGTAATTTTTATTTAAAAAAATATGTACCTTCCAATGATTCCTGGCCAGGAATATCTCCACCACCAATAGTATTTTTGATAAAAATAATTGCCATCATTATAATGAACAATTCAATGGCTCCAGAAATTAAAAACATATTTGCGAAGCTTAGTTTCAATTTGGATAGAAAATGCCCTGCAGTCAAAGACCCAATGGCCACACCCGTATTCTGAAAAGCCCCAGCCAATCCAAATCGAACTGTTCTGAACTCTAATGACGTCGTATCTGAGAGATAACTGTAGTACGCCATCGTAAATAATGGGAATGACCCAGTCAGGGATGACGGGATTGTGTACAAAATAGCAACAGCTGTTCCATTCCAATTCTCAAAAAAGGTACAAAGAAAAAGACCAGCTTCCTTCAGAAATGTACCAATTAGTGGAAGAATTAATACAAATTTTCGACCGTAAACGTCACTCCAAGCTCCAAGGTATAAAACGAGGATTGTAGGGACAGAATATTCTATCGCGAGTCTCCATGTGTTCAATTCTGCCATGTGTATTTGTAGAACATTCACTTCACGAGTAAAATTTTCTGTTTGTCTTGAAGCCAATGCTTTGCAAGTTACGTCATCATAATTTAAATCTATTCGACATATTCGATTCAACACAAAATCAGTGTAAGCCAAATTTACAAAGAGTAGAGAGAACATGTGACAAAATATGATTGGTTCCACGGAAATGAGTTTAACAGTTTTTATGAAAATCGTAGAATAAGTCCTCCATGTTGAATTTTCTGGGTTGTTTTCAGAATATGTTGGATTTTTCAGGGAGTTTTCTTTTCCAGACAAGTTTTCTGCTTCATCATTTTCATGCAGAAATGATGGGTTCTCCATTATCACACTTTTAACAATTGCCCGTAATTATTTGGAAATTTTTTAAAAAGTCAAAGTATAAAATTCACTTCACCAAACTAGCCGGCCAGTGTTGTGTGGTTTGATTTGACTTGCACTGAAACATTCAACTCGAAAGTTGCCTTAATTAAAATTCAGTGACACTGACTCTCAAATCCCAACTCATCATGTTTTCGCATAATTTTATTATTTATTAGTGAATTCTGCCGCACACTTTTGCATTCCATGAATTTCGATGTTCGTCAAAAATCTGTCCAGACAGTTTTATATGTTCTGAAGAGCAGACGGCACGTCCAAACTCACGCCCAGATCGTAATCTCTGTATTAATTATTTGATTTCCATGATTTTAATGAATGAAAATGTTTATGATAAGAGTTAAACTGTGGACGATAAACTGACTGACTACATTAGCTATGGTTGCCTCACGGACTCCTACATTATATTTGAGTTATTTTTGTGTTTTGTACATACAATACATAATTAACTGTGTGACTGATTGTTCACATGTCATTAGCTTGAACTTTGTGTTATCTGATCGTTTTGCTTTGCAGTTGAAATAGGCAAGTCTACTTGTCTATATTTGTGCTCGTGTGTCGTACGGGGTAGCACATAAAATTTACCCCATCGTTTGAGTTCGTTATGAAAATTCTGAAAATAAGGAAGAATATAAAGAAAGAAGTTTGAGCGAGGACGTCACAGGTCTGTCCCTGCCGTTTTGCTGTGTGTTGAGTGTACAACAGTTATTTTTTTTCGTAACAGCATTATTTGAATGAATTCTTTGTGATTACGTACATCTAACAACACTGCAGAAAGTGAATCCTAATGAATCCCAATGTCACGTCTAGTTCAAGAGTAAAGTCAAATGAACTGGAATTAGTGAATCAGGTGTGTCATGAGTTACATTACTACTATGAATTAATGTTAGTAACATCAGGCAATGCACACAATTTTTGATCAAACCAATTGTCTTATTCATTTTTCCATGTGGATTTGATGGGTTAGTAATATGAACATGCGTGATTAACATATTATCTTGTTACGACATGAAAATGATTGTGAAATACCAAATCAATGGTGTAAATTGTAAATGAATTTGAAATTAGGACTGACATGAACACAAATATTTTCATGTCAGTCATGAGATACTCAATGTTCCAATAGTTTCGTAAGAATTGGGAGTATTTTAGAATTCAATTACGAAGATTTAAAAAATAATATGAAATCCTTGTAACTGTGTGTAACTGGTGCTTGTTCAATCGTAATTGAAATTGATCTCTGGGTCCTGGTCGTAAAATTTCTGAATATTAACAGGACAAAGTATGATTGTAATACAATAAAATAATTCTTGAGCAGTAATTGCAGCAGAGATGGGTTTGTTACTTCTCATTTCGTATTCAAAGTCCAACTAATGATTGTCTGCAGGTAATAGATTGTAGTATTATTTTCATAACCACAAAATTATGTGCAAATTGCTATGACATATGTTATGTATTTGTATAAACAGATGTAAACTTTCACTGGTCTTCAATACTACAATCCGGACTTGATATATCGGAGGCTATATTTTTCAAAAAATAGTAATATAATTAAATTTTTAAAATCTTGTAATTTGTTATTGAAATGGCGGAACAAATTAAAATCACAAAACCTCTACCCCTTGAGGTAAAATCTCGGACATACAAATTTAATTTTAAGAACACGTATTTCTAGATTTAAAATTTAATTTTTACAGATTACATCCAAGATACTAAACATGTTAGCATTCCAAGAAAAATTGATTGCTCGTCGGGTTTGTAATTATTGGCGTATCATCTTGGATGAATTTGGAAATTATAAATTCTGCCTAACTGTGAAGGACAACACTTTGGTTGACTTCCTTTTGAACTCCTCGTTTCCTTTTCTGGAGTTTCTCCAACTGGAAGGCGTAACTAAAGCAATACCATCAACTTTCTCCAGGAACAAATTTCCACGAGTGCGAATGGCTGTTCTGGGAAACCAGAATTCAGGCCCAACTGTACTCAGTTTTTTAAAATACGGACTGGTCTCTGCAGAAGGACTAACTATTGAAGAGTATGCTTTTCAAAATGTTGTGACATCTCAAATCTCAAGTGTACTTCGTGAAGTTAAATTTGAAAACTTGTCACAGTTTGAGCTCAAGGTAATTTCTAGACATTTTCCTTTGAACTAATAAAATCGAATGAACATATCTGGACTAACTATAACATCCTGTCTTAGATTAAATCCACATATGGCACGATGAAATTAGCAAAGAAACAAGTTACATTGATGAGCTGCTTTTTGGAATTTGTAAATATCCCCCACCTCAAGGAACTCAAAGTACACATGGAATGCAAATCAATTATTAAAGAAGATGTGTCATTGTTTCAAGAGCTTATCCCCAACATTTACAAGTTCATTGCTGGCCACGCTAAAACACTGAAAGTTATATCTTGGACATTTGAATACGAAACCCCACAGAATCTACCTGCTCTACAGATTCCGAATGAAATCATGGAATCCATTCGCTCGAATCTGAAATTGAAGTCATTTGGTGTTCGATCTTACAACAATGTTTTAGCACTAGGTTTGATTTGTTTACTTTATATTTCTTCAATCACAAAAGACAATGAGGGGAAATAGCGGCCGAATCGATTTGGAAGACTTTCTAATATTACTGAATTTGCAAAAAATATCACCCGAATCGAACAGGCCGGCATTTACTCATTATCTTAGTTTGAGGAAAGTTGATTCTTTTAAAACTCATTTTCAAGATTATAACAGTTATTGAGCGTTTAATTTTTAATTGTAATATATTTTTAGTATTACCATCGCTGTGTGGCTCTGATTCGCTGACAAGATTCAGAGTCGAAATGGAAGGAATTTCCAGTTTGGCACCTGAATTCTTTGAACCTATTTCCAACGTCCTGCAACGTAACAAAGCGACACTGACAGATGTCGTCCTGCAAGTTTCACAGGAATTGGATATGAATTTGCTCAGGAGTTGTTACAAATTGAGATCCCTCTACATTCATGTATTCAATAATAACTATTGGAATACGACTAGATTTGTCAACCGGCCCGCCAATGATGTCAATTTTCCAGAGCTAAAATCATTTCGGTTCTTTCCATGGCGTATTGAGTACCCAGAGAATTTTAGCTTTGATTCTTGGATTGTTGAAAGAATGCCAATGTTGGAAAAAATCCAACTCATGACATATTACCGCTTCCTATCGATTCCAGTCTTACAAACCCTAGTCAATGGGTTACGTCGACTCAAGGAAATTAGAGTTGACTATGATGGATTAACATATCACAGGATGGACAAACTTGATGCTTACTGTGCCAATACCGAAGGCCTCAAATTTAAAAATATTAATAACCCGAACCCTAATATAGATCTCCATTCATTCGTAATTGAAATTGATCGCTAGGTCCTGGTCGTAAGATTTCTGAATTTTAACCCGACGAAGTTTGATTGAGACACAATAAAATAATTTTCGAGCCTTATTTACAGCATTGATGGGTTTGCTTACGTAATTTTGTAGAAATAATTTATCAATATGAAAACAGAAGTAGACCAGTTTGCATTACAATGGCTCATTTCACATCTTACTATGAAATGCAAAAATTGTTTCGTTTCGTACGAGTTTAAAATATTTCTTTCGTACTTTACGGTCAGGATTTAGATGAGAAGTTGAGGTTATTCTTAGAAATTGTCACCAACAGAAAAAGGTCCATTCATGGATTGTGTAACGAGAAATTATTCGAGTCGAAACAATAACGCGTTCATTTGTACTTCCTTTTCAAAATATTGCCAAACTTTTAAATAATTTCTTTTGTCTTTTATTGTAAGAAGTCAAGAGGGTCGAAACGGATGGATCAATTTGTAATTAATTAAGACAGGTGCATGCGAGTTAATTGACAATTTACAAGAAAATGGACATACAAAAATATTTATCGCCGCAGAACTTTTGTACTTTGTAGAATGATGTATTCGAAAAATGAGTTATGGAATACGTAATCCGTGTGCTGCTATTTACTTTGTTATTAGAGATCAGAAAAATAAATAATTCGTGGAAATTGAGTTCAATCATTGACAGTGTATTTCTGTTTTACTTCTCACTTTGTATTCAAAGTCCAACTCCGTGTAATACATCATAGTGTTATTTCTATCACCGAAAATTCATAAATTAAAATTCATGTACAAATTAAAATTGCTATGACGTTTACATGCTTCCACTATATACTATAAATAAATTGAAACTCACAAATTACCGAATCTAAGCTAGATAAATATCGGAGACTATATTTTCAAAATAGTGACATAAATTTTTTTTTGAATCCTTGTAATTTGTTGTTGAAATGGCTGAGCAAAATCAAATCACAAAACCTCTACCTCTGGAGGTAAAATCTCGGATGTACAAATTTAATTTTAAAAACTCACATTTCTGGAGATTAAAGTTTGATTTCTGCAGGTTACATCAAAGATACTAAGCATGTTGACATTCCAAGAAAAATTGATTGCTCGTCGGGTTTGTAATTATTGGCGTATCATCTTGGATGAATTTGGAAATTATAAATTTCGCCTTACTGTGAAGGATAACACCTTGGTTGACTTTCTTTTAAACTCCTCGTTTCCTTTTCTGGAGTTTCTCCAGTTGGGCGGTGTGACTAAATCAATGTCATCCACTTTCTCCAGAAATTAATTTCCACGAGTGCGAATGGCTGTTCTAGGAAACCTGAATTCAGGTTCAACTGTTCTCAGTTTTTTAAAATACGGCCTGATGTCTGCGGAAGGACTAAAAATTGAAGCCTATGCTTTTCAAAATGTTGTGACATCTCAAATCTCAGGTGTACTTCGTGAAGTTAAATTTGAAAACTTGTTACAGCTTGAGCTCAAGGTAATTTCCAGACATTATATAATAGAATGAACTTGTGTTGAACTAATTAGAACATCGTCTCTAGATTAAAACCACACCTGACAGGATGAAATTAGCAAAGAAACAAGTTACATTGTTGAGTTGCTTTTTGGAATTTGTAAATATCCCTCACCTCAAGGAACTCATAATATTCATGAATTACGATACAAATATTGAAGACGATGAAGCATTGATTCAAAAGTTTGGCCCCAATTTTTACAAGTTTATTGCTCACCACTCTAAAACCCTGAAAGTTCTATCTTGGACGCTTCACATAACAGAATACGAGGTGCCAGACGGTCACAGTCTATTTGTTCTACAAATTCCGAATGAAATCATGGAATCCATCCGCTCGAATCTCAAATTGAAGTCATTTGTAGTTCGTTCGCGTTACAACATTTTACCACTAGGTTTGTTTACTTCGTATTTCTTCAATCACAAAAGGCACCGAAAGGAAATAGTGGCCAAATTGATTTGGCTGGCTTTCGTATGTTAGACGAATTTAACAGGCCATCATTTCCGTTTGATGAAACTTGATTCTTTTCAAAATTGTTTTCAAAATTCTAACAGCCATTGAGTGGTCAATATGTATTTGTAATTTTCTTGCCTTACCTTTAGTATTACCATCGTTGTGTGGTTCAGAATCGCTGACATCCATCACAGTCATATTGGACGGAGTTTCTTGTTTGGCTCCTGAATTCTCTGAACCTATTTCCAACGTCTTGCAACGAAACAAAGCGACACTGACAGATTTCGTCATGTGGGTTTCAAAAGAATTGGACATGAATTTGCTGAGGAATTGTCACCAATTGAGATCCCTCTCCATTTACCTATTTAACATGACTGGTTCGACTAGATTAATCAACCTCTCCGCCAGTGACATCAATTTTCCAGAACTAAAATTCTTAAAGCTCACTGTGTGGGGCATTGAGTTCCAAGAGAATTTCAGTTTTGCGTCGTGGATTGTTGAGAAAATGCCAATGCTGGAAAAAATCCAACTCATGACATATTACCGCTTCGTATCGATTCCAGTCCTGGAAACCCTTGTAAATGGGCTTCGTCACCTCAAGGAAATTAGAGTTGACGGCGACGCATTAAGAGAGCGCATGGTGAACAAACTTGATGCTTACTGTGCCAAAACCGAAGGCCTCACCTTTACAAGTATTGTTGACCCAAGCTATGGCGGAACACTTTCATTCGTAATTGAAATTGATCGCTAGATCGTACTTGTCGCACGATTTCTGAATTTTAACCCAACAAAGTTTTATGACCAATAAAATAATTTTAGACCAGTATTTTCAGCAGTGATGGGTTTACTTTATTAATGAAGGGAACTCATATGGTCATATGTTCGAAAACAAATTGAGACTTTACACTTGCAATTATCTATAAAATAGAAATTCGAAAATATATTTATTGCACCTCATTGAAAACGAGTGACATACATAATACATACAAATTCAGAATTCACCAAAATAAAAACACAAATGAAAAATATACCAAAATCTTCCGAGTAATAATCACGAAGAAAATACGATTGCATAAAAAGAAAGTAGTAAAGTCTATATAATTCTTAATGTGTAATGTAATAATTTCGTGAGAGTTTCGTAAAAGTTGAAATTATTTCCTTCCTATTTGACACCCGCTATTGAGGTTGAGAGAAGCGAGAATTTGGATGAATTTTGGATGCGGATTTGATACATTAGTAATATCAACACGTAGGATGAACATAAACATGTTACGACACAAAAATGACCGTGGCATGAATTGGAAATTGTGACTGACAACAAAGCAAGCAATTTCTTTACAGGTGTAACACCATGGTTTAATAGTTTTGCAAAGAACTGAAGTGATGATTTTTAAATTCCTAACGAAGTTATAAAAATAACATGAAATCGTGTAAAGCTTTACCAATTGCCGATTGTATTCACAACTTAATAAATTATGAAAATTAGGAGCATTTCTCCTGTGGCCAAAGATATTTCCAGAATGTAAAAATGTTGTAGTTCGTGCCGCATTCTGCGAATCAGTCAAACATACCATATTTTTTTTAAGAAAATATTTACAACCAATGCTCAGCTAAACGATTACTTCTGGGTGAGCATATTTTCGAAATAATATTTTCCTACAGTGATGTGTGACAATTGACTGTGTGTTACTCATTACGTACTCAAAGTTCAACTCGTCAAGTGTCTTCGGGTAACAGATCATAGTGCTATTTTCATCACCAAAGAATCATCGGCAAACTGTTATGACATTTGTATGTTTCCAAAATAATTTTACAAAGTTATTTTGTATTTTGCCATAAACAAACTTACAAATTACCGGTGATTTGATCGGCGAATATATTTTTGAAATATATCGATTAATTTTAACTTTTGAAACCTCGTAATTCATGAAATGGCGGAACAAACTCGACTCACAAAACCTCTACCTCTCGAGGTCAATTCTTACTCGTAGCAATATAATTTTAAGAACTCTTATTTCAAGATATTATTTTTTGATCTGTGCAGGTTACATCAAATATTCTAAACATGTTGACATTTCAAGAGAAATTGAATGCCCGTCGGGTTTGTAATTATTGGCGTATCATCTTGGATGAATTTGGAAATTATAAATTCTGCCTTATTCTGAAGGGCAATACCTTGGTTGGCTTTCTTTTGAACTCGTCGTTTCCAGTTCTGGAGACTCTGAAACTAGAAGGTGTGACTAAATCTATGTCATCAACTTTCTCCAGAAATAAATT
>JAQIXO010001836.1:0-11190 GCA_034700305.1 Protaphorura armata | reverse complement strand
ACCAACTCATTTGTGAATTCATGTGGAAGTTGTGTGTTTACTTCCGTCTGACTGACAACAAGGTGCGGGTGTGTGTCGAAAAGTTACCGAAAGTGATTTAATTAAACTAACGGGTGTTTAGTTTAGTTTAAGTCTCAAGACAAGGTTAAGGTTTTCATGATTCTTCTGGAATGGAGTCGACCTTACCGAATTTCAAGGTAAGACTTTTTGGAAATTTCTCTACAGTGTGGTTCATAATTCTTCACTACCGGCACTCCATTTTTGAACTCTGCCGTTGCTGTCTAGTCTAGATTAAAATTTTGGTTTGTCATGCACTATATTTTAGAATTGTGATTTTTTTGGATTTTAGGTGCACATTGGAGCATTGATTTTAATTTTAGCCGCATCGTTGGCCAACACTGCTTACCTATCGCCATATGATTTGGATTCTGGAGAGAGTTTAGGAACCTCCTACTACAATCACAAATTTGAGTCCAGAAAGACAAATCCATTGAAACGCCAAGTAGTCAGCGACGACTATAATCTTCAACGTTTGGAAGAGGAACCCACCGAAGAACCTCAGACGGACATCGACGTAAGGAATTTAAATAATTTGATCTGGTTCAAAAACTATTTTCGGGTCAGATTTTTTAATACATTAGGTTGCATGGTGTCTAAACAATGTCCGCGCCCGCGCCGGGTGGGTCTGGGCAGCTGTTAGGATAGCCAATTTATCACGATCTCTGGAATCGGCATATGGAATTCTGGATGAGTTTCCGCAAAAAGCCAGAATACGAAGTCATGTGTACTGGTCGCTAACACTATAAATGGCTGCAATCTATAACAACCTCTGTGACCCCGTTATGTATTAAGTGATGACGACATTTGTTATAATTGCAAGTGCAGGAGGTGCTAGAGTGCTACAAGTTCAAAAAAGTCAGACTCCTTGTCCATTTTGAATACGGAGTTTTCTATTGAACGATTACTTTCATTGAAAATAAGTTTATGACCGAAAAATTGCAAAAATACACAATTATTCATTTCATACTCAAGTATACTTGAGTTTCTCAGATCTGTATTCTGAAACCATAAGTTATAGTTGACCTTAACTAATTAACCGTCCTCGTTTTCATTTTCTGTTTGAAAAAGTATTTGTATTTGCATGATGTCAGATTTGCTTAAAAACCATGGCTATTTTCAAACTCATACTTCTGAGCACGGTCAACCTTTCCACACACAGTAGGTGGTTGGAAACAACCTGTACCAGGTGTGATTTTTCCAAAATTAATTAACCATTCATCAAGTACATGATTCAATCCTATGACAGGAGGTGTAACTTCATGATGATAAACAAGTCTGTTCGCATAATTGCAAACATTGTGTTTGTTGATGAACGGATTCCGTGGCTAAACAATCATTTTTAATAAAGAAAGCCGAAATTACAACTAGATGTACAACAGCCAAGCCAGAACGACCATGTTTCTTTAGCTACAGGTCACGCAGGTCTGACAAGTCAAGTCATGACTAGAGTTGTTTTAATTACTTCAATGCTGTACGTGTAATTTTGAGTATGTCTCTAATTATGTTATTTGTAGCGGCGTGTCAAGGAAAAATGCTACAAATTGGCTGATGCCGTAATTTTTTTTTTTTTTTAAAAAATAGTTCATCTGAAAGAATCATCAATATTTTTAGCCAACTCAAATTCCTGTGTGCATTTTTAATTATTTTTTTTATCTCTGTGATGTTTAAATTATTAATTAAACTAAAATTTCTTATTCAGTTCCAGGATCCCGCAAACTATGACTTTGAGTACAAAATACATGGAGGTGGAAATTTTTTGGGTCATTCCGAGTCCAGAAGACATACTGAAACAAAAGGAAGCTATCACGCTCTATTACCAGATGGACGGATGCAAATTGTTTCGTACTATGCAGATGAGACAGGCTATCATCCATCAATAAAATATGAAATTATGAATCCGGAAATCAAATATCCAAAACCAATCGAGACTCACATTCCGAGCGCACATCACAGTGTGGAAGTTGAAACAACAACTAGTAATCGGTTACGGAGAAGAATCGGATATGCACGGATCGTCAAAAGAATTCGAAATCGTTCCAGTTCATCAAATAATAACATTATTGGGAGACTCGTGAGGAGATCACCTCCTTAATACCGAGGTGGTAGTGTAATATTTTATACAAATAATTTCTAACTTATTAAAAACACCTGTTCTATTTTTATTTTTATTGAATTAGTCATTTTTCATTTATTCGTACACTTCATAAGTATTATGTGAGTAATTTAAAACCAAAATCTACAGGACCCAATGAATTCAATCCTGCATGGAATTTGACCTGGACAAAATAAATATAATTGGCAAAATTTTTAGTATTTCTGCTGAAACTGGTTAAAACCTCGTCGAGTCAAAACCGAATGACCTCACAGAAGACCAGTCTCTTCCAACTTCTAACAAGTTTCGTTCAGTCTCGAGAGGTCGCCTAACTGCACTTTTCAGAAATAACTAGCCAGTCGTGTATATGTAGCAATAGCTAATGTATGATGGACTAAATTTTTAAGGATTGAATATAGAGCACATTGAATACTTTTTATTTATTTTCTTAATTGCAAATTGACGGTCAAATATGGAGTCCAACAGAAAATACTGACAATGAGAAATTCAACAAGAATCAGAGGATCCGTCCAGTTTGAATTCGTACTTAATACTGATGCTAAAATTACGCATATTCTTATTCTCAGCGATATTTGGCGGCACGTCTAATAGCATTTTCTATCCTCTCGAAAGTGTGTAAAGTTTAGCGAAGCAGAGCGATGGATTTCATAATCGACTCACTTTCGCAGCATGTTTATCTTCTTGCTCATAAACATAATATATGATTTGGGACATTAACTCTTCTTTTTGAGAACCACGAAGACAAGTGACAACACAGTGGGTGGCAGTCGTTCGTAGAATATAGATCTGGATTGAACGTGAGGGCAGTCCGCAATGAAATCGAGTTTATTATAAAATGCTAAAAACTACTCTATTCCTTGCTACTTTGTGAAGAAGAGACCAAGGAAGGAAAAGAAATTCCGGCTATTTTGGACTGTGAAAGACGTTGTGAAGTTACAATATGTCCAAGAAAAAATTTGGGTATAGAGAATTGGTGAGAAAAATCATGGGTGTCTCAAATCTCAAAAATAGTAGATCTACCTACGCGTGATTTCCGGGTTTCGCGTTTGCACATAATTCCCATATATTTCCCTATATATTGCACAAATTCAAGTAGTTAGGAAATATCAAACTCTCAAGAGTGACCTTAGAATAACACGAGGTTGAGCGAAGATACACCTGATAACCCCTGTCAATTGTAGATTGCCGATTCTTGATGCACCAATTTCTACATAGAACAAAGCGGTTGTACGGTTGATGATTGATTCGTTGTGAAGATAAAGTGTGTACTTCCTATGGAATATTGGTCATAAATATTTACTTAATAACATGCTCAAGGCTCAAAACTTGAAATTGTACATCGGAAAACATTTGGAGTACTTCTGTAATCTCATCGAGCGAAGTGATGCAATTTCAAAATACGTGAATTGTAGAAGAACTCTGATATATTGATTGTTTAAAACTGCATTTATTTTTGAAATACGTCAAGAACGGATCAATTCTCAAGGATATAACCTGTCATTCGATTTCAAATTACAAAATTTGATAAGAGGTATTTCCTGTTCTAATTCAACTGCATACATGTACCCCCGAACCGTATAAATACAACGGGAAGTTTAGACTAAGAATTCATCCATACAAATTTCGACAGTGTAGACTTCCAATTATTTATTGGATTCCAGAGGTGTCAAACGTTTTCCAGTACTACAATGAAATATTTAGTTTTTACAGCCTGTTGCTTTTTTGTGATTTTGATCGCAATTAGCGCTAAACCTCAAGTAACATTTTACGACGGAGGCACAATTGATTTCAGCACGTTTAGTTTTCATAGTTCGGTTGATCGCCCTAACCTTCAAGCAACGTGGAAGTATCTATTCGGTTCTGCTGCACGCAGAGCATTTTGCACAACTGGAATGTAAGTTAATACAAGAGAAGTACGTTAACAAGTAGCAAATCCTACACAGCATCGTGGCATGGGTCTGCCCCTGCCGTTTCGCTATAATGGGGTCCGAACCCGCGCCCTTGCAGAAAGAGTTTTTGAGTGTATATTTCCTTATCAGTTTTTATTCCCCATTGGGAAATGTTAAGTCTTGGGTCTGATGTATGTGGTCTTTTGCAATCTCCAATAAGATGTGATGCTTGACTAGCTTGACCGTGCTTTACACTGAGAATGATAATTAATGTTTGTTTTAAGATAATGATTCACAACTGCAATCCATGGGTAGGTATGCGTCAAAACTAAAATTATTTCTTGAACACCAACAGATGGGTATTCCACTGGGGTCATGGTTCAGAAAACTATGGTCCAAGCACAATTTACCGGAATGAAATTTGGATAGGCGGATGTGCGTCTTATCCTGCAGACGCTTATGCCGGTTCTTTTCGATTTGTTGGAGAATTTTTGGAAACAAAATTGAATTTATACTCTGGCACAGAATTCACTTACAATGCGACCACCATTACTGGGAACCAAAGTGTCGTTTCAACAATATTTGCATCATTAATCGTGGTCGGGTATGAATCAGTTGAACTATTCCGTCAACCGAATTACCAAGGGACATCAGTTTGTGTTGAAGCCAGACCATGGCCGGCTGACTATTATACCGACATTCGGGATATTGCTTCCCTTAATCTTCAACCTGGAGATGTGCAGTCAATTAGGTTTGGATGTTCGTCAAAGGCAGTGTCAATAAATGCTCCTCCAATTCCTCGGAGAGTTAGATCGACATCTTTGTTTGGCAATCGTTTCTAATTAACTAGGACCAGAATTACTTCATAGAACTTGAAAATATTCATTGGAATCAAAATGATTAGTAAATATTAATTTGACATCACTGTTGAAGTTATTTTTTCGGGATAAATTGAAATGAAGAATGCGAAATTGTTTGTGTATAACACGGACTGTTATATGTTCAATTAATTTTTAACTCAATCAAGAATTGTGTGTATTTTATCTAATTAATTCATTTAATGTATGCTAATAACAACCATTAAGAGAAATTAAACACTGCATCCAAGAACCTGCTCTGAAATTAATGCGACGACGATTTTGGTGCATGTGCATCCTCTTGTTTTTTTGAACGTTTACTCAATCTATCCGATTCATACAGTAAAGAAACTTAAAAAGTTCACATCGCATCAATTCATATTTTGAAAACTGTTCATAATTTTATACTTTATGATTTTGTGATCGAATTCGGAATGCCGAAAATAAGGACAAGAGCGATAATATTTTTGAGGTTCGCTCTTCCTTGGTTTTAGTTAGGTTGGCCCATTATGTCACACTCCTAATTTTATTCTGATAAATATATTATTGTTTTAGTTGCAATTGCAACTACAGTTGCCCTGGTCAGAATACATTAAAGTTGTTCAAACTTTCCCAGTGGTAAAGTTTCCCCGCCACCAGTTGCAAGATTGGAGTGATAGTGTAGCCTTAATTTTAGTATTTAGTGGAATAAAGCACGCCGAGTGAACACCGAAAGACCTCATAGAATATCCATCTCTTGCAACGTTTTCGGTGTTTTGGGGAACGTAGCATAATGTACTTGCCAATTATATGTACTGGTAATGTACGCGATTAACTAATTTTTTTAGTATCCAGATCTCGAAGGATAAAGCACTTTCAAAATACCTCACTTATTTTCTTAATTGCCCCTTTACATGCAAACAATAGTACAGAAAGAAAAGACAGAAAAACTCAACCGAAATCAGTTGAGTCCGTTCAGTTTGAATTCCTAGTTAATACTGATGCTGGATTGATGCTTAGGTATTCTGATTCTCAATGATATTTGGCACTTCTATAATTGCATTTTGCATACTCATCAAAGTGTATAAAGTTCAGCGAAGCAGAGGAATGGATTTCATAATGGACTAACTTTCGCTGTTTATATCTTCTCGCTCGTAAACTTATATGATTTTGGATTTTTAAATCTTTATTTTGTCATCCGCAGCTGCAACGGCAAGTGACGGCTTGACGACACATCGGGCGGAAGACACACAGCAAGTAATACGTCTGGATTTAACGGCAGTGACGTCTGTCGGAACTGCAGTCAAATTGAATATAGAAAGAATTATAAAATTGCACATGCCGTTGACAAGGACTTTATACTTACGTAATCCAGTGAATGGTTGTCTGTCAATCCACAATATTTTAGATGGCGAAGACTATTTCCTACTTATAAGGAAAAGCAAAACCAGAAATGCAGGAGCTGTAAGAAAATGAATCTTGTTAATGTTTACTTTTAGAAGCACATGCTTCGATGAGTTGTGCGTCAATAAATTAACCGGAATATAACTTAGGATTAGTTTCCTCCGGTTATGAAACGGTCTGTAAATCCTGAATATTACAATAGCCAAAAATATATTCGGAACGACTCTTAATTTTGTTGATCAATATGACAAGTGAATCCAGAAAGTTGGGTCAAATTGGCCAATTGTAATTTTTACCTGAAATAGTTTTAAAATACCCCTAGGTTAAGCGACGATTGTTCACAAAACCTACACCTAATGACGCTTATGAATTGTGGAATGAGGTTTTAAATGAAAACATTAAATTCTACATAGAACAATATTGGCTGCGAAGATCAAGTATGTACTTCCTGTGAAATATGGATCAATAATTGCATCAATCAAATGTGTAACTCGAAAATATTCATTAGGATCAATATGGTAATCTTTTTGAACACCGACCCCAAATAGCGCCTGAAATATTTTGAAGTGTTGATCTAGTCTAAAAACTCGGTATGTATCATGACATAATATGTATACCTGTATACGTCACCAATGGAGCGATTATCAAGTGTATTCAATATCTAATTACTATAACAGATAAAAGTACAAATTATCTGCTTCCTGTTCCAGTTCAACAACAAGTTCTACTACTTGACACATATAAATAGTCCGGTTGAATGTGCGCATTCATTCATAAATATTTCTATCACCAGCTAAAGTTTCAAATCCATTGTTCGGCTCTAGAAGTGTCAAACATTACCCGTGCTACAATGACCCGATTTATTTTTAGAGCTATTTGCTTTTTTGCGGTTTTCATCGCAATTACCGCTAAGCCTGAAGTTCAATTTTACGACGATAACACAATTGAACGTAGCACGTTTAGTTTGAGCAGTTCTGTTAACCGTCCTAACCTTCAAGCAACATGGAAATACCTTCCTGAAGCTAATTACAGAGTAATTTGCAAAACTGGAATGTAAGTCGGTGTTTTCCATAGGGCTACCCTCTTTATTTCCAATTACACGTCAAAAATCCCATTATTTCTTTTACTCCAACAGATGGGTATTCCACTGGGGTCTTGGTTCAGAAAACTATGGTCCTAGCTCAGTTTTCTCCAATGAAATTTGGATGGACGAATGCATGCCTCATGTGCCAAATGCTTATGCCGGTTCCATTCGATTTGTTGGAGAAGTTGGAGAATCACGAAGATTGAATTTATATTCTGGAAAATCATTCACATTCGATGCGACCACCATCCTTGAGAATCAAGCTTTCCTATCAACACGTTTTGAGTCATTAATTTTGGTTGGGGATGAATCTGTTGAACTATTCCGTGAACCGAATTATCAAGGGACGTCAGTTTGTGTTAGAGCCAGACAATACCCGTATACCGCTTATGAGGATATTGCCTACCTTAATCTTAGGCCTGGAGATGTACAGTCGATCAGGTTTGGATGTTCCCCGACAGCAGTGAAAATAAATGCTCCTCCAAGTCTTCGGAGAGTTACGACGACGTCTTTAACTGGCAACCATTTCTAATTACTATGGATGAGAATTGGTCATTGAAATTGAAAATATTCATTAGATTTAAAATTAGTAAATAAGAATTTTGTTTAAATAAATTGGAATCAAAAGTACATAATAAGTCATATCCAACATTATAGTGTCAAATATTTATTTACTGTCACACTTCACATAATCCTCAGATATGTCGATTTCGATTTTTTCGGACGGCCTAGTCCATATCACAGTATCGAAGATGGAACTAGATTGGCAAGAGTCGTTAAATGAATTCCGTAGTCCAAATCATAATAAAATTACACTGGCAATCATGAGCAGATCAGCTCATTAAAATCCAGGTAATGCTTTCAGGGAATAGCTTATTAATGTTCGTGCTATATTCTATCTGATTACGTTAACAGACACCAAGGGAAATTGAACCCAAAAATAATCCGTTCTGAAAAAATTGTACGACGATGATTTTGGTCTATGCTATTTTGATAGATATTTTGATTAGGTCCTGTGACTAATTTCCGACTCTCCGATTTACATTATAAAAGAACTTCTTAAGTTTTGATTAGGTATCTTTTAGCTTCACCGTCTACTTAGATAGGCTCATACAAATAAATTGGTTGCATTTATTATGGCGTAGTTACCTTTCGAGAGGTATACCATTATATGTATACCAGTCGTGCTTCAACTTTTCAAATCAGAATTTATCGACTCTTGCTTTCTCGGAATATATCTGAGAGAGTATAAAGGAAAATACATAAAGGGTCTTCGTGTCCAGTTAGAGGCTACCTTACAGAATAGTATGAATTAATTATGCAGACAAGATGCATGTCGGCTCCAGTTAAAAAGAATCGTAGCGTGTAGTTTTCCAATTTCTTGCTGGATTCGCTTCCCTGGAACCGTTTTGATTTCTAGGGACAATCGTTTTTCTCTTTCTCTCTCTCCTCCCTGGGTATTTCCTTCAACTTCCACCCTCATGAGAATTTTTTAAGGGAATAAGAAAGCATAGTTTTCGTACTTCTTTTTTCTTAAATGCCTTGGTGTGATTGCAATGGACGAGTAGTTATGACTAGGAACAATCAAAAATAAACATAAGTACAACAAGATGTTCTGTAAGACAAGTGTTTGCTAAAATGATGTCTGATGATCCCTGAGAATTAAAGAGGATTTAAATGTGTGCAGTGAATTCTAAAACAGTTAGTTCATCGAGGAGATTAATTATGAATACTATGAACTTCAAGTGTGTTCATCCTGTGTCGTACATAATTTTATGTGAGCACGATCCAGGCAGGTGGAATGAAACTTGAATTGTGGATGGACATATGCTTATGCACTAATTAATTTATTTAAACGATTACGTTAAATTACTGTACGTTAAGTGTACAACTCTGACCGACACCTGAGAATTTTTGACGTGTTATTCTAATAGTACTTAAGATTTTGCAATGTACATCCGGCGGAGACAGACTTGATCAACTAACACAAAAATAAATGTGTCATTCAATTTATACTTACATTAATACAACAGACAGGTAGGTGATAAGAGTTGAAAGTATCGATTTCCTGTTCTAATTCATCAACTCCGTCCAGACTCCAGAACCATATAAATAGTGTGGATTGGACTGAGAATTTATTCATATTCTATCATCAGTTTTTAAATTAGTTGCATTCTACAAGTGTCAAACCAAATCATTGCTACACTACAATGGCACATTTCATTTTTAGAGCTAGTTGTTTGTTTGCCGTTTTGATCGGAATTAGCGCCAAGCCTGAAGTTAGATTTTACGACGACGCCACAATTGACTCCAGCACATTCAGTTTCCATAGTTCTGTTGACCGCCCTAACCTTGAAGCGACATGGAAGTACCTTCCTTATAATGGTAGACTGATTTGCTATACCGGAATGTAAGTCATACACACCGAATTCATTTACCACTACAATTCATGGAAATTGAAATTATTTCTTGAACTCGGCCATTACAGATGGGTATTTCACTGGGGTTCAGAGAACTATGGCCCAAGCACAGTTTTTACGAATGAAATTTGGGTAGATCAATGTAATATTCATCGACCAGAGGCTTATGCGGGTTCTATTCGATTTGTTGGAGAAATTGGAGGAGGAAGAAGATTGAATTTGTACTCTGGTACAGAATACACACACAATGCGACCACCATTACTGAGAACCAAAATGTTGTATCAACACATTTTACATCATTCATTTTGGCTGGAAATGAATCTGTTCAATTATTCCGTCAGCCGAATTATCAAGGGACGCCTATTTGTGTTCGTGCCACTCAAATCTCATATGCCGCCGTTCAGGACATTGCTTCTCTTAATCTTCGGCCTGGAGATGTGCAGTCAATCCTGTTTGGCGGCTGTTCCTTGGCAGCGGTTCCAATAAATGCTCCTTCAAGAGTTAAGGCGACATCTTTGATTGACACCCATTTTAATTGACCTGGCCGGGCGAGAATTAATTCATAGAACTTAAAAAATATTTGTTCAATTCAAAATGCTAGTAATGAATTTGATTGTAAAGAGATGTCATTTTTATTAGAATAAATCGGCTAAGAAAAAATACATAATTTGCCATGTTTCGTCAGTATAGACTTTTTTTTAACTCTACGTCGAAAATATTTTGATGAATAGTTTCAGATATAATTTATAAAATTCCTAATTCCTGCTGCAAAGATTCTGAAACCCGGTTTCCTAAAAATGTATAAATGAAAAATCGGCGGCAGTACAAGTTTGTCAGGTTAAGTACACTCAATTCCCACTGTGCAAAAAAAAAGTACAAGTGCAACAATAGCCATCCTTTTACGTAACTACTATAAACCACAGAGTAAATCTCAAAATTGGTTGCAGATTGATGATTTTGGCGTGGCAGGCAATCTTTAAGTCAATGCCAAATGCTGTGAGAACGAAAACGAAGTTAGATATCATTCCGCAAATGCTAACGATTTCACACCTCTCTGCTCCAACAATTCAAAGACAAATCTGAATTCAATGCCCTCATTTAAAAATATAAAAAAATATTATGTACCTAATGTAAGAGCTCAAGGACATTCTTAACACATGTTTATCATTGTTTTAACCTCATAATGGGTGCAGGACTCAATGCAGTGTGAAAATGTTAGCAGTGAATGCACTTTTTAAATTATCTCATTTTTTTTCTTGATTTCTCTTCTGCTACTGTATTACATATTATGTATGAACCGTCAAACTATTTATTTATTTTCCTGTTTCGCCTCAAAACTAAATAAACTTTTTAAATGAGGCAGTCAATTGTGAATGATGGAAG
>JAQIXO010001835.1:0-11194 GCA_034700305.1 Protaphorura armata | reverse complement strand
ACTAATAAAATTTTGAGTTTAAACTTAAAGCGCGGAAAAACTGACATAGGGCTCGATACATTTGCACCATAGTGTAGGTCAGTCAGAACTAGTACGATTATGTAGAAATATTCCGGAAAAGATGTCATAGAACGTCCATCCTTTCATATGTACTTAATCTCAGCTATCAGCTCTAGTTCTAACTTCAACGTGTTCAATAAACAACAGCAAAGGTCGAAAAAATTTGGACGCATTCAAGGTTGAAAAATGGCATGCAAATAAATACATGTAATTTTAAGTAGCGAATATTTAAGAAAACGAGAATAGAACTCCTCGTGCCATCAAATAAAATGAGCAAATATTTTTTCTATAACAATCCCGAGGCTATAGGAGAGTAAAATCAAGCTATTAGAAATTCTGAGCAAGTGATAAACAACAATTATTGTAAAAAATTAATTGTAAATAATATCATATGTGACCGAACATACGAGGGTTTGGCATGTGACGCTAACTATTTTCAACCAATAAGAACTGGTTTCGAGATGGGATGGTCAGCCATGTGCAAATTATCGGTAAACATTGAATGATACACGCATCAACACTGGCCATTATCATTTGAATTGGATGACTCGAATGTTTAATCAACTCAAAAGGAATGAAAGAACAAAGACTCAGCGGTTAACTGAGTTTCGTAGTGGAAAATTTCCTCTTGGCAAATGAAATGAATGACAGGTCCTACTATGAGACTATGACGCGAGTATATGCGTATATAATTTGACTGACATAGCTTTCATTTTTTAATACTTTTTTATCGCGTTTTTTTCGGTTACATGTCACTCCTCGAACGCATGCTGCGGTCACTCTGTTACATGGTACGATACTCATTTTTCATGGGCGCGCGATTAAATTAACCCGGACACACAGACTTTTGCCAAGATACCGGGCTTACCTTACATGCTCTGTGAGTATTCATGTTATCTAATAGGCTTTGTTTACAAGTGTTTGAGCCTCAGCTTGAGATGGGATAATTTATTTGGTCCAATAAAAATTAAGCGATGATGGATTAGTACAAATATATAAAGTGCTTACTTGACGTAAGGTGTTAGCCTCTGTTTTTGAGAGTAAATGAAGTTACGTAATTGTGCTGAGCTTGGTCTGATGATATCAAGTCGAAGGGCAAGGGCTTGTCTAAAGTCCATTCCACCTTTCATGGCTTCATTTGTTCTAAAAAAATAATTCAAACATAAATACTAGTAAATACTCATTTGTCATTCGGTTAAGATTTGTGATTATGGGAAGGGATTTCAGCATCTCTGCATTAATAGCAAATATTTGCAATGTTGGGCTCAGAAACTGTCGGAAGTGTTTGAAAAAGACCTTTCACAATATTGATGAAATTGAGGGGTCGTTCTGTGTACCAGGAAAACCAACATATAATTTTCATTGATTATATTAATTTCATATACAGATACTTTTATCTGAAAAAGTTTAGCAAACAAACTAAAATCATTCTGTTGGATAAATTAATTAAAAATAATTGAAATATTGCAAAATATAAATATCGTTTAAGCATTTGGCTGGCAAATATTGTGAAAGGGAAATAAAGTTGCAATAAATTGATATGTTTACTCCAAAAAGTGAAGGAGGGGTCAACACCGGGTCATGAATTAATTGTTGACATATCCATTGAAAGCAAAAATATTGCATTCAAATATGAGATTGTTTAGTTTGGTCAGCAATTTTGTTGATAGACTGTCAGAGGTTAATTATCCTTACAACGTGAGGATGACACCCATAAAATAAAACTGTCAATTTTGATAACCGACTTTTGCAAAATTATGACCACGGGCTGATACTACCGAGATTTGCCTTCTGATGTCTGGACATGCAACTACAGCTTGCAAAACCGAATGAATGCTAAATTGAGTTGCCGGAAATTGACAGTTGTCAAAATCGCTTACGAGGCTATGTTTTTTTCCAGTCATGACATTGCATTACAAATTACTGCACCTTCAACAGTCCACTGACTCGTTCAATAAAATGCAAGGTAAGAATTGTTGAATTAAAGTTCATTGAATAGAAATGAATTTAATTGTCACGTGTGAGGATATGAGACATTAGCATTAGCATTCTTGATTCCATGTGAATTGCTTGGGCATAAGAACAATGGAGTAGTGCATGGGAAGGAGTCATACACGTGCTCGGTGGATGATCAGAGCATAAAAGAAGAAAAACATGTTCACCTATGCAAAAGCATAGCTTTAGCCTTAGCTTGGCAAATACCAAATAACACGAACCTATTGATTTTATGTGCTCATATATCCTGGAGCATCCATAACCTTTACCATTTGCCTCTTTTCAAACACTTACATCAGAGGTTTAAGGAGAAAGCGAAATGAATGTATAGAAATTACATTGAAACAAAAATTTTAAAATTTGTCTCTGTCCGGTTCGGTTTCTGTACTTGAAAATTTAAAAATCCTATTAAGAGAGGATTAACTTTGACAGATCAGACAATATGAGGCTGAATGATTATGGACGCACGTGCTGAGAAACAATGTTAACGCATACACTAATACGTACGGCCTATGCCATTCTTCGCGTAATGTGACGTAAGAGAATTCTGAATATGACCTGATCTGACAGAAAGCTAAAAAATTATGACAAAATTACAAATGCCATAGACAATTCACATGTCATTCAATTTAATAGACTAAGGTCACGCGTTATCCTAATAAACATGAATGGAATCCAGAAGACTTATTCCTAGAAATTGCAGACATGAATTCATAATGAAAATAAAACTCAGCAGACATCATAATAATAAAAAATTACATCAAAATGATAAAAAAAAATTGTAAGAATGAAAACAATTGGCATAGGGAAATGTGTACGAAAAAATCTCGTTGAATATTACACGTTACGAGTTGTGTACGAACGCACAAATTGTTTTTGCTCAGACTCGAAAAAAATTGGCAAATTGAATAATTTTTGCTTTCCTATGTCTACGTATTACATACATGACATGTACACAAGTAGATATGGAAAGTAGGTTAGGAGAGATGTTACGGAAATAAAACTTACAGCTGTTCTACTTCATCTCCTTTTCCGCAAAATTTTGCAAGTTCATCGATGGCTTCATCTTGAATGAGTGTTGAGTCCACGTCAAAACAGACGGCTTGAGCAGATCGCCAAATATTTTTAGCTTGATTTAATGCTTGAGTACTCATGATTCTTTTAGTATTATAACTTTTTACAATCAAATTAAAGTACTGTTGGAGAATTTTGACTGAATTTTTTTTTTCGTGTGTCTGTCTGTGTATGGAGAAAGCACGTCTCAAAACTTTTTATGGTGTGGTCTTCGTTCTGAGGTGAAAAGACCGATGAGAGGACCAGACACAGTTGATATAGTAGTCCACGACGGTCCGCTCAAGTGGCCAAGGAGTAGTTGAATTTAAATGAGCAGTGAACTCTCGACTCTCAACAGTACCTATCCAATATATTTTGAACCAATCACGACTCTCAAACAACCAGCCCATCCTTTTGGTCCAACTAATTTCAACCAACCCTTCTCTTCAGTAATCTCTTGTTGTCATGTTCATGTTCTTGTTCATGTACCATTCCTGTACTCTCTAACCATCCCATCGCTTATCATCATCACCAAACCTCCAGAATTATTAATAATATATTTTTTCATATAATTTTTGTAATATTACAGGGTCCCAAATGTATGTTCAATTTGTTACACAATATACTATATTATGTTTGCTTCTGCTTCCCATGCACATGCACAGTCAAAATAAATAAACGTATCCAATACACGACCTAACCTAATCACACTTGAATGACCCCAGCCCTTATTTTGGGTTAAATATTCGGAGCTCACAAAATTCGACAAACGATCAACAGCTAACAAAATGTTCATTGTCTCTTAAAAAAAATCGGAGAAAACGCCGTTTCAACATGTTTAAAAAATTTGCCAGCATCTAATGTTATATGATCATCTTAACACGCAATAAAGAATGTGTTGTGTGTTTCACCAGTGGTTTCCGAAATGCCATGTATGCAGGAGATAAAACATATTTGAGACCATGTACGTAACAAACTATGTACTTGAGTAACGTGGGATGGGCATAGCACTTGAATTCACTCAAGTGACTTGTTTTTTTATCAATCTTCCAACATGTGAAGTGCACGCATGTTGCCCGTGTATACGGCGTAAAGCTGACGGAAATGTGATGTGGTCTAATCAGTCATATGCATTATTTCATTATTTACGATATTTTAGAAAAAGAACAATGGGATAGTGGAATAACAGAATGAACACGAATCATGGTGAAAAATAAAACTACGAAACTGTTACTCGTCATATGTTATGCACTTTTCTGGACTGAAATTCAAGTGGCCTACTTGAACTTGGAACCGAAATCCTTCATTAGAAATCTTTACGTGACATTTGTGGAAATAGTTATTTACAACAGGAGCAATGACGAAATAACGGAATATTTTTAATTGTGATAATCAGATAATATTCAGAGAGTCAAAAAGTATTGAATTTTTATATCTATAAAAGTACCTACCAAGAGGGACCCCTGTCAGGGCACAGGAATATTATATGGTCTAGCTGAAATGTATGTAATGTCTCACTTTTTCTCAAAGATTTTAGGGAAAAAGGCTAATTAATTTAATTTAATAAGGAGTTTAATATAAGGGGATCTTAAAATAACAAAAATCGTCAATTTTTATTTGGAATCGGAATACCTGAATTTATTCAATGGGAACAGTGTTTAACAAATACGAATACCTCATCAAGTCATTAAAATTTAAAATCTACAAAAGTTAATGATTTTATATATAAATTCATTACCTTAATGGTGAACCATTTTATATTTCATTACCTTAATGATGTCTTTAAAATTATTTATCAAATATCATATGCTCACATTGTTTATTCAAATAGTTTACTTAATAATCAAACTGCGATTATTACTTCTGGGCTTTATTATTTGAACTCCTGGTTTCCATAAATTACACACTTAGAATTACATACATCAACCGTCTCATCGTCTAGAAATTGATTTAATGCTTGAATGCTAAATCTGCGCAAATTACTTCTTTCTCTACTTCTACAAGTACACATTTTTATAATATCAATTCAACAAATTATATTATTTCTTGAATGACAACTGTGGTTTGCTGAAAGATTATGTGAACCTCTGGGCTATTTTGCTGTATTATATGACTGGAAGCACGTGCTCTGTCCGACCCTATTTAATACATTAGATCAGTCTTCACGTTGATATTGTGTAACCTCATTTAACATTAATTGATATGCGATAATTAGTAGTAGTAATTTTTTATTCCACGCAAGTCCATACAACCTTCAATTATTGGTCATAATTTCAAAGTTCAAGTTCACCATAACCAATAAATACCTCTAAGGAAAAATCCTTGACGTCCTATTGAATGAAGCAAATACTTATGAATCCAAAGGAAAATCTGCACGTTGTATAACAAATCCATTCATGAGATATGGTTGTTTACACCCCGGTATAAAGTTTACAATTCCAACAATCTGTGGATAAAATTAGTTTGTTATTGCGAATCAAGTTAATGTACTCGCTACCAGTACAGAATTTTACAAGGTCACTTTATTGTATGTAAATTATGTAATTGTGTGTTCCCGACATGCAAGATCTCGCGGAAAATTACACGAGACGTCAACGTCAATCAAACAAGTCAAGTTACTTTATAAATATAAAATGCCGATCTGGAAACGTGACATCTGGAAACTCGTGCCTAATTTTCCATGAGAGAAACTGTTGGGGGGAAATAAGTTTATGTTCTGGGTAAGGTTTAACATATAAACCTGGACCTCTATTAATAATTTGAATTTTAAAGGCGTGGCTTTATAATTGACAACCAAAACATATTTATCTATATAATTGGAATTTGACACACAATAAAGAAACGCGTGATCTTCACATGTGACCGTGCATGTTGATTTCCTATTTAGTATTGTAGTATTCATTGGGTTTCTGCTAATTTAAATTAAATTTAATCATGTGGGAATGGCGTGATGGAAGAACTTCATTTTTTGCTGTTCCTTTCCCATTATTTGCAAGCACCCGAGACCCGACCGACTTGCTCGGATTGTGTTAGTAAATTGCATATCTAGACAGGATTTTGTTAATTGATCGTAAAATGTCCAACTCCCATAAAAATTGCATGGCATGAATGATCCATTACTGATATTGCACCCATGTCCATGGTCCATCCATCCATTACAAACAGTAACTTGTACTTGTACGTTATGACTGATGGCCAAGCAAAGCGAAACCCTAAATTAATTAATCATCCTAATTATGCAAGTGGAGATCCCGTGTGTCATGCCAAGCCAATTTAGATTACAGACATAGACGGATGTTGAATCACGTGCAGGGGTCACCCCTAAAACAATACTTGTTGTGCTATCATTCAGAATATTATTACCAGGTGCATGTGCGTGCGTGAGTGTAAACAGTTGTATCAACATGAACTGGTTTGAGGACAAATATTCTGGTACATTATTATAATCATTTTGAAAAGTTTATGAGCATTTTTCAGACGAAGGAGTTTGGATTTCAATTTATTCTGAGAATTCTGACCTCTTTACAAGTTCGTTGTCTCAAGTTGAATGAAATAAACTGAGAAAAGTAGAATTGGATGTGCTAAAAAATTAATACATAAATGTAGCAAGTGTTAAAAATTAAAGTTGTTCTACTTATGATTAACTCGTCAACAATTTTTATGGCATGTCTGATAAACACACAGCAATGTTTATTTGGATTCCTTCCAATTTAACCGTCTAAGTATAATATTACCTATTCTGAGTCAAGATGTCTTTCTGGGCGTAGACATTGCGTTGATTAGAAATTCCTTAGGTAAATCGACCCAGCATAAATTATTTGGACTATTTTTTTTAGAAATACTGGACTTCACAAAAATCTGACCCAGTTGAACCTGTTTATTTGATGGGAGTGTAAATCAAACCCACGAATGCCACAAATGGAATGGACAACAATTTTCGCACCAGACAGAACCAGAGTGCACAATAGGTACACATAGGGTACTCCAAGATTATGCAAATATATTCTAGAATTTTAAAAAAAATTGTCGAGGCCAGAAATGCATACACAGGTGGACAATTGCACCTTAAATACTGTGCATACAACAACTACAATACACCAGAAAAACTGAAAATTGCAACTGATACAATACATTTACAACCGATTCTGGATGTTTGTTTTCACCTTGAATAACCTGCACGACGAGTACATTCTTTTAGCTTCTGTCACGTGATCTGATTAATATTGATTGATTCACATCTATTTTATTACTTCGTAAATCGTAGTAAGCCTAATGGAAAATGGAACCATTCCTTATCAAGCATGATCAAGAATGTGACAATTCCTACGACCGAGAAAATAATTTTCTGATTAGTCCCTATTAAATACTTGACACATAATGTCGGGGTTTCAGTAGAATATTCCTGGAAATGCTAGTGTCAGTGAAGAAAAGACTTTATTTGATTAAGTATTGTTAATATGATCATTCGTAAAATGTATGACATTTGACTTCAATTGATTGAGAGTTTATTCAACTGTCAATGACACACAACTTGAAATACCCGTTATTTCCAGCATCTGGTCGAACTGTTACTATATAATGCAAAATTATTGGTTCATCACTGCCAACTAATTTCCTATTTTTTCAATTATTCAAAATGGTTCGCAGCAACGCATTTGTTTCTGCCGTCAGACATCGCATTTCATTCGCATGTTATGATTTCGCGAAACACGATAGTGTTGTCGCATCTGTAAACGGTATTACGTAACCGAATGCGCTAGAATAACTCGATTGAAATTTTTAAAATTGACTTGTCATTTTATTATTTATTACTCAGTCTTGGCTTGACAAAAAATGCAAACACATTTTGTTACTAATTATTAATTAATGACAGCACATACAGAGATTGTACTTTCCTTAGATTTATCAAAATCGGATCAAAATATTGTTGTAAAATGCAAAGAAAAATTAAATGCTTATACCTATTATTGTTCCTCAAAACGTATTTTTCAGAGGGTTGACGTCACAATAAATATCAAATCGGTAGAATAAGACGAACTTGTTCTTCATTAATTAGTCAAATTGATTCAAAGAATACACCATTCATTAAAAAAAAGTCACGAAGAGGCAGTTGAACTCGTATCCCTGAGAGTTACTTAGTGTGAGTATTTGGTTCACGATACTGGCCGGCTTGTTCAGAGTCCATTTTGATATATTTCCGTGGATTTTTAACTTTTGTTTGCGGATTCGTCAGTGGTGTAGCAGTAGTTCGGGGTTGTGCATTGTTCCTCTTAGAAATTAAGCCATGAACGTCAGACACAAATGCGTCAAAACTTTTAATGTCTGAATTGCTCCCGACACCGACAAAAGTCATGTCGACGTGGAAGAACTGTAATATACAGAAAAAAATTAGACAAAGTTATTAAAATGTAAACTTGATCGTGTGAGATTCAACTGCACGCTCCTTCGATTTCTGAAACCGTTGCTCCGTAATCAACGAAAAAAGTATCGCATGTGGTTTTGACATTTGAATAGTATATATATCGCCATTAATTATCGACACCGGATTTCACGAGTCCAAATAAATTATTTTTCTACATATACATATATATTATTATTGTACATGCTAATCAAAATCTTACATTTCCACTCCCAGTTGGAATTTTCAAACGAACAGGTTTCTTAATAGCCATAGGGTTTGGAGTGACGAACTGAGATGAATTTGATTGAACTGACTGAGACGACGAAGACCTCTTGAGACCTTGAGTCATCGGAGCAGATTTTAAAACAACTGGAGGTCTATTCATTGGTAACATTTTGGATTTTGGAACCACAGAGTTCTCCCGAGGGTATCTCAATACTCTTTGTCCGTTTAACCCGAAGCCCACAGTTGGAAGTCCAAATCGTTGGGGTGTTCCGGAGCTGGAACTGCTTGATGGAGCACCGTTCGAATTGTTGGCCTGAATGGAAGTTTTCAAGTCCATTAGTAATTTTAAAGACTTGTGTTTAATAAACATATTCCGCAATTCTTACCGTGACAGGTTTGATTGACCGTAATTGATTGAACATGCTAGATTTGCCCGGCCGAGGATAATTGGAAGGAGTACCATACACAGACGCAGACTCAACAGATGACAAGGAGACTGTGGACGCTTGGGATATTTTTGATAATTTGGACATTTTTGATAATTTGGACGGCACAGGAGTTGGCACAGGAGTTGTCGCTGGAGTTGGCGCTGGAGTTGACTTGCTAGAAGGTAGAGGCATTCGGCTGACGAGTTCTTCAACCGATTCCGGATTGCCCATCTATAGAAAAACAAATTGCAACATGATACACATTTTTGCAACGGCCAAATATTCTTGTTTAACACAGATTTAATATATTATGGACAATAAATAAATCTCTCGGCCAATTATGTAAAAGGATCCGAATTTCAATAACTTCGTACGATCTGTCCAAATAATTGTGCGCATGTTTTAATTTTCCTTTACAATAATACTCATTTGAACTTGTATGGACACTGTCAAGGAATTCAAAGCCGAAGTTTCCTTTGAATTGAATCTTACAGGGAAACATAAAACGTCTGAAGGCAGTAATGGAATAAAGTATCGTGAAATTCTCACCTCAGCTAAAAGATCACACAGATCTGTATTCAAAAATTCTTGAGAAAAGCCAGAGGTGATCACATTAGTTACTGCAAGTCTCCTTAGCTCAGATGCTTTTTGATTGACGTGTCCACGCAATTCCAGTACCATTTTTCTGGCTATTAAATACAAAGAAAGATTTAGCTTGGGTTTTGCATGGTTATACAGACAGAGTCGACATTAAAGACAGGCTAGCTGGAGAACAGGAGAAAACTAGGAACTTCCACAAATTCTTTTGCAGAAACATTAATTGTTTTTATTAAAACTGTTGAATGGTGGTTCCATTATACTACAATGTCAAAGTACACTTAATTACCTGCTATTTCGAGCTGACGATTCTTGTTACTTTTAGTCTGAAACGGTCCGTTTAAAGAAATCGGGGTCCCCGGGCAGTTGCTTGCAGTTTTCTTTTCAGCGCTGTGTTCAGTCAATGCCGACAGTAGTGAGTTTGGAAAAGTCCTAGGCGCCTTCGCCATTTTTGGTTTTTGTGAGAAGGTTAATTAATTCGTTTTGAAGAAAGGGACAATTATTAGCAGCAATTCCACAAAGTAGGGTCAAACTCAAAATTAAAGCTGAACAGATTACGGACTGGTCAGTACTCAGCACGCAGTGCTGAATGTTGCTGGAATACTCCTAACAAATGACTAACAGAAAAATACTGTGGGAATGAATGAACACAAAATTAACAACTTTGGTTGGGACAAGCTCTACTTTTAATTTTCTTCCTACAATCCAGAGTGCATTTTCTCTGACAACAAGTGAATATTCAATTTCCTAAGCAATTTGAGCCTCCATAAATGAATTTTACGACTATTGCTGTGTTGCTGACATTCCTATCCTGTCTACCTTTTCCTTCTGTAACAATTCAATTCAATTGAGTTGAATTCAAAGTCATTGCCATAACCCAAACCCAATGTCATTGTATTCTTCATGTCAATGAGAATGAATGGATCTATAGGCAATAAATAGTACAAACAAAATCAGTAACTCACAGTGTGGGTCATAACAATTTTACCCCCAACCCCTGCGCCTAGAACGTGGCTACTTGTGAATTGCGATTTTTAATTTACAGGTGAGACTTAGGTCATCTTAATTTAACCATATTCTATAAATGTGCCAATTGAATTCACGGTTAATTTTTGGTGAAAAGTCGTGCGAGATGACGGATGTTATAAATTCCTATGGATCACCCTGTAAAATAAAAACTTCAACCTTCGCACGATAATACATTATACATCTTATCCAGAATTTCAAGTCAGAGTTCAGAATAATACAGGTAAAATAGACTTAACTATTGTTTTTTTATATCTCTATCCATCCAGTATAAGAGTCAAAAGGTAACATCGGCCTTGGGCTCATCACATTCATACGTACACCTTAAGACCGGAGACCCCCGAGATCATTTTGATTCTGGGTCAGCAGATGGAGATGCGAACGCTCCCATGGGTTAGAGATAGGAAAA
>JAQIXO010001834.1:0-11197 GCA_034700305.1 Protaphorura armata | reverse complement strand
TCTCTCTTGCCCCGGCCCCCTTACTTCCCCGGCCCTGGTTTGGGACGCCACCTAAACCCCCATCACGCCGGCCCTGTTACTCGCCTCACATATGTAATCTCCAACATCATCTGAAGAAAATTCTGGAAATTGTAAACTCCCAAAATTGACTTTACGAGATATAGTGAAGTTCTGCGTTGAATTAGATCCCTAGAATTAAAATATTATTTCTAGTACTATACAAATGAAATGAATCGATATTATGTATTATAAATAACCATAGCTTCTAACCAATTTCATCCAAGTCAATTCTGAAATTGGATCGCTCTCAACTTCACAGTAGATGGACTGGTTTTTGGATCCAATTTTGAACGAAGTGTAAGTACTACCCATTTTTATTTTAGGTTTGATTGGTTCTGGGTTAAAAATTCTATTTGTATTTTCCTTTAACTATCAAAACTTCACGCACAAACGCTTATTGCCACTGTTGAACTACTAATTACCAGTTACCTACGATATCCAATTTCTGGGAGGCATTGAGCCATTTGTCTGAATTTAAACACGAATCATGCAAGTTATTTAAACAATGTCGGAATTTGTCAAATAAATGTGTAGCGTACTTTTGACTCCGTCCGACAAATTTTCCGACTTGACGATCACGTCTGAGTTATTCCTCCCTAGATAGAACGATATAATAAAATCTCGACTTGATTCAATAATTCTTAAAATTAGACCAAATCAGACCAAATCCTTGAATATGACTCCAACTATTATTCTTGAAATGTAAAATCCATTGAATTAGTCCTCCTGTGAGCATGCGATGACCTTTGCAAGAAATTTTGATCCAATCCTTAGGGTACAACTTTGGTTTGACCAACATGTTCATCTCGAGCTGAATAAGTGCGGAAATCGGCGCATCCATCCAGTCAGCATCTGTTACAACGTATTGAGATTCCATGAGTTGTAGAAGTACGAACATCCAAAGTCATTTAAAAATAATGGTTTGTTTTCTTACATATTTGCCCATCAAATAATTTAAAATAAGTCACAGACAAGTTCTTGAAAACTTTGTTGACTTTTACCCTGCAATTCAAAATTCCATTGTCCGGCGGTCTGAACCCATCACATTCCTCAGTTGTTTCACATGGTTTGTACGTTACAATATTTGGACAGGATGCATCCTAATTAAGGGAATAATTTTAGTGTGTCAGATAACTGGCTTTCATATCTACAATTTACCTGGTGAATGCAGAATTTAACCATCTCACACTCCATCACATTTCTACATGTTAAATATTTTATGGAAGTGCCATTTGCATGCTCATAAGATTTACACCAAACTTGTGCTCCGTCCGATCCAAGCCAGAAAGGAAATAAGATTTTGAAATCAGAACGTACTAATGAATCTTGACGTCGCACATCTATATACATGTTAATAAATTGTGATAGAATGATGTCTAATTTTTCAAATAGCATTAAATTATAAATACATATGTAGCCATTTCTTACTTCACCTCTTACACGAACACGCCAAGTACGGATGGGTTTCTGTGAATCAATCTCAATACATCGGACAATACCTTCATGTGTGCCATTGATCCACGTGGTGATATTTATATGATACACAATATGGAAGAGTGCTTTCTGAAGTGACCCTGGAGTCTTGACTATTGTAATTGTAGCATCGTTGAGTACGCCGTGATTAAATGAACTTTCAAATGTGATGTTCTTCGTCGATACACATTCGAATGAAATTCCTACCGTTCTTGCAATTGTCGTAATGTAAATCTTGTCATCGTCTGGCTTCCCGTATGAACCTGGAAGTTATGTCTATTTCAATACAAACCTTCACAGATTTCTGACACATTCAATAAAAAATTGTCACCTTTGAAATCAATTAGTGAGAAATTCTTTGCCAAGAAAATGTCACTGTAGTTCTGCGTTGTACAGAAATATGATCCCAAGTAATCCTTGGAAGGCCAATTTGATAGATTGAATCGGAAGCCATTGATTGAATCCCAGAGTAATCGTTCGTTGTCAACTGGGATGTTACTGAGGTGAAATGTGGCCTTAAGTACACAAGACTGCATTATGTCCTCAATATGTGTCATATTATGTTGCTTTTACAGTGATGATGTATTAAAACTTACCTGTAATTCTCTGGTTGGATCTTCTTCTCGATTATGCCGAGGAATTGACCCTTTTACAAGTTTCTCGAGGAGATTTAACTTTGCAATGTCTCCGTTTGAATTTGAATTAGATTGAATTTTATAAACTCCAAACGAATAATCCCCACTCTCGTAAAAGGGACAAGGAAGATTTACAAGTTCTTGCGTCACCGGAATTATTACACTTGGCATTCTTTGTGATCTCTCAAGTTCGTCGAGTCGTCTAACGTCTGCCATCCATAGAGAAACCTCAATGTGTTAAAATCTTTTTTGTATTTTATGTTATGCTCACCATGATTTTGATTTACGAACGATGTTGAAATCGAACTGGAATTTGCACTCTTTATGGTGAAGGATTTGACGTCAGAATTTGAACGTGTAATGAATCCGTAAGGAATTCGTATGTGATAACGATATGTGTCTGGTTTTGAAATGTCTTCCACAGTCCTCTCAAATTCTGGGAAATCGAGTCTACCATCAAGTAGGGACTGTGGAGTAATTACAAGAAGATATCACTTGGAATATTATTTCCAAATTAAAATTTAATTTTACCTTTTCATGGAAGTTTAATTCATTTTCAATTGGATAATTGGCAGAGCAATGTATTGTCCAGTTTGCCTTGGGTCCTACACCGTCCACCTTCAAATATATTACCCCTTCCGAGATACAACTCATAGAAAATAAGTTGACTTGAAAAGTACAAATAGGGTGAATTCCTTTTGAACCTTGTGACCTACATTCTTCGCTTGAATTGAACTTATGTCCAACAATGGGAATATTCAGGGTACACGTTATCAGAAAACCAAATATAAACGTTTGTTTAAAATTCATCATTCCAAGACAGGATTAACTGGGAAAACTCTTTAAGTAAAAGTACTAACACTATCTGAATCATTTTGCAATGCAATGGAGGAAAACCGTGCAAAACTGGTTTAAACGTCAACTGTGCTCAAATTAACCTCCGTTCTCATTTTTCCTCACCGCGGCTGGAAATTTTACATTTCAAGATAATAAGTTCCTTGTAGAAATTCATGTGAATTAAACGCCAATACGCCGTGGACAATTTGTAATTTGTCAGAATAAAATTCCATGTATATTTTTAGAATACAATTCGAACAACATAAATTCATCAACATGCGCGTAGTACTGTCCAAAATAAAATTACCAAGAAAATATTAGAGGTTTTCACTTCGGAGTTCTTGTTTTTTCTAGTCCAAGTGGCCCTACTAGTAGCTAAGGTGGAAATTTGGATTTTTTTTGAAAGAGGTACATCTCACTTATTGTTAGTTAGAATAGGTTACTGAATTTAGAACGAGATGAATGTTATAGTGACCATAGAAAAGTGAAGTCACTCAATGAGTATCCTTCATGCAAACAACTCGACACTGGATGTGTGAAAACTATAATTGGGCCTGGAAAACTACAACGCGGAAATCTAACTGGTCTCATTATCACCACAGATAAGAAGCACGTCCAATCATACCAATTCTGTTGGAATTTTGTGAATTTTGTGAACATATGGAGTGCTTACTTGAATCACAATCCGCAGACATAATTGTCCAACTTTTTGTCAAATCATATTAAATCACAAAATGTCGTTCTTAAAAAAACAATTAAACAAAGCCAATCGGTTTTTGAATGAGAAGGCTGGTGGAATGGAAGGATCTAAATTGGACCAAGATTACATTGCAATTTGCAATGGAGAAACGTGTAGAACTAACTTCTGGGATAGTTGAAAACTTGCAGTCAAAAACCACAGACTATTTGGAAATCAATACAAACTCAGTCGGAACCATTGAATGATATACAAACAAGAGACTTGAAAGACATTGAGCATCAACGGGACAAGGTCATGAGTCGGAGATTGGACTTTGACCGTAAAAGAACTAAACAGCAACAGCAAGGACAAGGTGCGCCACCTTCCGTTCTATCTGAAGCAGAGATCAAAATGGCGGCTGGGAAATTGCAGAGAGCTTTCAACTTGCACAAATTGGAATGAATAATTTAATTGAGAAGGATTCAGAGACGGTCCACAATATTCTTGCCATGACCCAAAGCCTTTATGATTACCATGTCCAATGTGTTGAAATTTTGAAGAATTTGTGTCAGACTTTGGAAGCCATTGGACAAAATTCCAAAAAATAATTTTACTCCTAAGAAATTAAAGGAAATTAAAAAATATTCTGGGGTATTCATCTTCATCATTTCCGGATTATGGTGCGCCGCCGCAGCGACAACCATCATCTTATGTTCCTACGCCTACGCCTGCGCATTACTCTTACGTTATTATTTTTAGCCACAGTTACCAAATTAATTCAAATTACTCAATCAGGACTGGAGAAACAATACAATTAGTCCGGAAAGTTGATCAGGATTGGCTTGAGGGAACAGTGGGAGGAAGCAGAGGATTATATCCATCCAATTATGTCCATGTAATCATTCCATTGCCTTGAGAACAAAATAAATCTATAAAAGATGTTTTGATTTTATTATATTAAGTCAAATCGGAGTAAAACTGAAATAATTGCTTTATTACAGCTTACGCTGAATTAATTTGAATTAATTATGTGAGTTGAACTCAAATGGTTCTTGAGGATTCGGATGGTTTGATCAACTGCGCATTTCGTACAAATGAAAACATGTTTTGGCTACCATATGGGCAAAGAATTAAATGGTCAAAATTGTCGGAGTTTATTGAATTGGTTGAGTGGTCAGAGTGGCTCAATTGGGGAGCAGAAGCCCCTGCCGTCATTTGTGTTGCACCAGTACTCTTCTTCGTCCCTTTTGTCGCACTCATCACGGCAAGGTTGGTTCAAGTAAGTTACGGCAGTATATGGGGAGCACTTCCCGTAATTCTCATTCCCCACGAAGCAGTAGTGTCCGGCGACTGTCAAGTGCGCGGCACATCGCGTTACACACATTTTTCCGGTAGATTCCATCCACTTGCTTTGGTAGCGCTCCACGCGGACAGAGCACTGTCCTTCGCCCCCCTGATTCCTAATGCACCGTCCAACCCCGTCACTGCTGGACGGAGTACAAGGGGTCGCACACCCGTTCCCATAGATGTCCTCGTGCGGACCCTTGGTACAGGGGACCTTCTCCCACGTGCCTCTCGCTGGCCAGCACCAAGTGAAAGGCTCTCCGTCTGAGTCGGTTGCCCCCGCACCCCCGTGCCGGCTGCATCCCCACAGGCAAGGCCCACGGCTCATGTTCGTAGGGTAGTAGTCGATCCTAGTCCCCGGTTCGTCTTCATCGGCCCTGATACCTGCAAGTGGGAACATAGATGGCAGATTAGTTGGATTAGATTGCATGCATTTCATGCCTGCACTTTAGCCGAGTCGACTGGAAATGAAGAAATGACTTTTTTTACCTAAAGTTTCTTTCACGAATTGTATCGTCTGTCGCTAAGATAGGTAGCCACTCCATTGATATTTTGAAAATTTGTATTTCTGTTAGCGCCAACTTAAAAATATGACAATGCACAATTACGTGTACATGCATTGTGCATTGAATACATTGGCCTTAACATATTAAATTCTGTTTCTATGGGATTGATCAATCTGAGTGGCTACCTACTTTTGCGACAGACGGTATTATACGCCCTAGGGTCGTCCACTTACACATTTTGTCGTTCCATATTTTGACATACGATCCGACGTCCTCTACGTTTTCATCCATCACCGCACCGGGCATAGCCCCGGGGATGGGGATGGACTCGGGCGGGAATGCAGACATGCGGCCATCACCATTGGCTGCCGCAGTCAGGTCTTCACGTTTAGTTCGATCATTAGCCACCACCGTAACGGGGTCTACAAAGAGCAGCCAAAAAATAATTTAATTTGTATTATTATTAATATTTAATATAAGATATAATTCCTGAAGACGGGTACAAATTGTGCTTTAAAGCTCGAATAAATCGAAAACTTTGTCCAAAAAATGTCATCCGATCAGTCCATTAAAACTCACTACAATATTTAATATTTAAATGTGTAAGAAAAAGATTATAGCCAAATGTGAAACTATGAAATTCTTCACGTTCTTGTCGCCCACCCTATCTAGCAGACTAATAATGTGTTATGTGGTCGCTCGTCGAGCTTTGGCGGGTGAACACGCATAAACTTTTTGCTCCGTAGAAAACAATGTATTAAGCTAAATAAACGTGTGTCTAAGCTATTAAAATTAATATCCTCAAAACCAGAATGAACTGGTTCATACGAAATATTTTAAAAATACTGTGAAAGTTGATCGTAGTGAATTTTCAAAATAAAAACGAAAATACTGTACAATTCGGATTTCTACTAAAAAAAATTTGTGCACATTTGGAATTAAACCAACGGAACGGATTACGGTATTGAAAAATTAATTGTTTTTTTTGATACTCAGTGTCTGCCGACAAATTTTGAAAAATTTAAAATAGTGAAGCAGACTGGGAGATCCCAACATACTATACGACCTGTCGACTGGTATCCACGCTGATTGACCACAACCTTTTCACATTGCCGGAAAAGTGGCGATTGCCCGCACACTATCGATAAATGTTATAAAAATATGCCTTACTGATACCCAAAAATAAAATTCTTTGGAAAGAGAAGAGTCAAGGCTGTTGGGTGCACTTCAGATAATGAAACACGTCGTCCCTAAATCGATGTTTCTGCCTGGTGTTTGCAGGTTGACCACTAACCATCAGAACATCACCAATCGATGTAAGATTTTTTTGACTCAAAAAATGAGTCATGAGTATGTAATGACCAAGGAGTTTACACAAATTAAATAACGAGACGCCATAGTAATTCATTCATTTTTTGAGTCTCATTCAGTTTTGAGAAAAATCTTACATCGTTTCGCGAGACTGTAGAGCTTTACTCCTGCCGGAACTTACCGATGATATTGGAGTGGCTGCGGCCGTTCCACCGTGGAGACGTCTGGTAACCGCTCTCATCTTTGACCTTTGGACTGCGGACAAACGAGATGACCATGATTAGTAAGACAAACCATTTTTGGTCTGTCCTTAGTCCAGTCAAGGGCGATATGCCCTTTCGAAACCCTGCCCATATAATGACAACGGAAAAATCCTCCCAAAATATTTTTTTAGAAAGAAAACTCAACAAGAATTTCAGAAAGCATCCTCACTTCCTTCCACTCATAATTGTATCCCACTCAAAAAAGAGTAGTGGTGACATTAGACAAAGGTGGAGTCAATGTCCGCTTCATACTTACTTTTTCAGTACACTGTTGGGGCCAACGGCGTCGTTTATGGAGCGCCTTTGTCGTATGACAGGATAAAATTGCAGGTCATTAATAACAGCCACTACACTATCAACCTTGATCAAGTCCCACAGGGTAAACGCTTCTGCAACGACAGTGACGTGCTCCACTTCACTGGGCAGTGGCAAAAATTCCTCGCGCCATTCGACGTCGTCCCCGCTGTGTGTGAAAGACGCGACCACGTGGTCGCGCCTTGTGACCACGTACAAGCGACTACTTCTGCCCTGCATTCGGAAGCGCACTCGGATGGACTCGATGGGCAACCCATTCGCTGTTTTAAAGGTGATCAGGGCCAGTGCTCCCCTTAGTCCACACTGGTCCCGGCCATTCAACCACCAATAGCCCATGGGGTCGTTGGTGGCGGTGTGGTTAGCGGTCGGGCCAACCGCTCCTCCGGGCTGGTAGTGAAACCCATTGGTGGTCCAGAAACAGCAGTTGGACGTTTCTTCGCTCCGTCCGTCGAGAGTAATGTTCTCGGCACACGTTAGCAGGAGTAGGGGAGCCATCGCCAAAAACAGTTGGATAAACATCGCGTAAGCCTTGAAACGAAAGAAAATTAATGAATAATCAAAGATGCGAGAGCTCCTCGAGGGTGTTAGCCAACCTTAGCATTTCCCAAAATATTTTGACCCTACCCCAAAAATAATTTTTTTAACCCATGTTAACAATGCCAATATTATTTGGCGCCCCTCAAAAATCATTTTTTAGCCCACCTTAGCATTGGCCAAAATATTTTGGCCCCACCCCAAAATAGTTTTTTAACCCACCTTAGCATTGCCCAAATTATTTTGGCCCATCTCGCAAAAATCGTTTTTAGCCCACCTTAGCATTGCCCAAAATATTGACCCTTAAGCGTAATGTTAAATTTTAACCCATGTGGGGATTGACCGAAATGAGACCGGTCCTCGAGCATTGGGTTGGCCCCCCCGTCAGAATGGGCCCAAATTTTGATGTTGTTCCCCAAGTGAAGCCTAACAACTTTTGTGAAGGCGAAAGTCTCTGAAAAATCCCGATCGGCCCCTGCGGGTCACTTCATTGACCCCCAGGTCAAGGTAGGGTCACACTGATGACAGGGGTCAAATGGGGTGTCATTGGAAACCAAATATTGCCACTTCTTATGGTCCACCCTGTATAACTTAAATGAACCCTGGTGGGCGGAAGGGTCAACATAGAAGGTTGAAACTTGATTTGCAGATGCTCCTTGACCCCTTCTTTCCAATGACACCCCATTTGACCCCTGTAATCAGGGTGACCCTTCCCTGACATGGGGGTCACTTCAGTAACCCCCAGGGGCCGAACGGGATATTTCAGGGACTTTCCCCTTCATAAAAGTTGTTAGGCGTCACTTGGGGAACACCATATCAAAATTTGGGCCCATTCTGACGGGGGGGGGGGGCAAACAAACCCCATGCTCGAGGACGGGTCTCCTTTCCTGACCCACCACCCACAAATGGTTTTGGCCCATAAGCGTAGCGTAGCGTATTTTCTATCCGTGCATATCGAGCATGGGAATGTCGTGGGAAAATAAATTTTTCCGAAAACTTTTTTTGGCACTTTTGGGAAATCTTTGTGGGTTCTTTTAAAAAATGGCTGCCAATTGAAGATAGCCAAAATATAATTTGCCAACTTTTTGATTTTTTGGTACCTTTGGTATAGGAGGTCATCAATTGATTTCGGGAGTTATGATTCCCCAAATTAAGGACCCACAACACGTAAAAGATAGGAAATGGTCAAATTCCTTCGGCATGTAAAAAAACCAAATTTTGATGGGCCGTAGCTGGCCAACCCTTTGACTGATTTCTCCGAGAGAAAAATACACACTAGCGCAACATGTTGTGAGTCTATATGACCGATAGAGGTGGCATAGAGGGCCGGGTCGACCCTTGCCGGCCCGGCCCTGTTTTTTGGACGGGCCAGGGCCGAAAAATTCGAAAATGACTTAGTACAGGCCCTTTCTGTCCTAAAATATTAAGGGCCTACCTCGATTTTTGCCATAAAATTAATAACTTCGTACAAAATCGAATAATGTTTACGAATTAGGTTATTTTCGCCTCAAAATATTGATAATATTGATATGATTTTTGATGATGGGATAATTTCATTTTATGGTATTGGTAATTGTGTGAAAATTGTTAGTTAGCAACATTTTAACATCGGCAGATGCCGTTTAGGGCCGGGCCGGGGCGAGAAAGGGCCAATATAAAAGGGCGGGGCCAGGGCCCGGTTTATTATAATCCCAATATCACAATAGAAATTATAGCTAACTTACTATGGGGCCGTAATTATGCTATTTGGAATCTGTATTGTACTGTATTGCGTGTCTGGAGAATGAGACGAATCCAACTACTCTTTCTGAAATATTTAACCAAAAAAATTAAAGAAATCATCCAAAATTTATAAAAATATTCTATGATTTCCTTAAAAATATCGACAGAGTTTTATAACATAAAATTGCATGCAAATCGTATGCACCCACGTGTATAAAATTTTTAGTCATTTTCGTCTTAAAAAATATTTTGCCATAATTATTCCTGAAATTCATAGTTTAGGATCTGCACCCTCATTCTCCTCAACAGGGATTTTAAAACTTGTATTTTTTTAAATCGTAATATCTCACCAAAGTAGAAGTGAGAAACAAGGGTACAGTTGAGAAACGCGACGAAATTGAAGAGTGAAAATGTACTGTGCTGTATGCGGAGGATGAGGTGAATCCGACTTCTTTTTGCTGAAATAATTAAACAGAAATTCAGAATAATCCTCATTAGTACAGATGTGCTAATATTCAATTACACGTATCGCCAATCAATCAGTGATAACTAAATTTATTTCAATACAGTTAAATTAAAAAAGTAATTAATTATTAATAATCGGTAATAAAATTAATTTAATATTGCCGGTTGGAGTTGACCATTTGGGCTGGTTTTGAAAAATTACCCAACCCAGAATTTTTCAAAACCAGCCCAAGTGGTCAACTCCTACCAGCATTACCGAATTAAAGTTCACAAAATTTGGAAAGCAGCCGTGCACTTGGAACGGAACTGTAAAATCGTCAGGCCTTATGAATAGTTCAAACGGAAACGGATTTCTTCCTTCTTGTGATCTTTTTCTAAAATATTAATCGAATATACGACTTGAAAAATACGTGTACAGTTAACTATAAAAGTAGACAATATATAGTCCAAACCAATTCGTATTTATTACAATAAAAATATTGAATAATTCGATTAAGTTTTACCTGCAACGCCGATTACTGATTGAAGTCTGTCGTCGCTGTATATTGTCTTAAAAGCTCCTGGATAAGGATAAGGCGCGGCGACTGTCACAAAAGACTGGATACACTGTGTACAATTTAAGTAAAAAATCGGAATTTAATTTAATGTTTTTTGACAAACATTCAATTGGGTTTTTGTGCGAGTGGGTACTTCCCGGAAGATCCGATGAGGTGGGCAGTCTCAATGGCATCATCCAAATTCAGTGCCTATTTCTTGAATAAACTACAGGGTGGTTCAGAACATTGATCCTTCAAACGATTTTTTCACACGACATGTGCAAAAAACTACTTCATGAGGTCGATTAAATAAATTTTACAAAACATGTATTTTCAAAATACAGTATTTAAAATACAATATTTAAAATACATTTTGTATTTCGTATTTTGAAAAAATGAAGAAGTATTTTTGTATTTTGCACACGCAAAAAAATTAATTAATTTTGTATTTAGTATTTTGATAACTTTAGTCTTTCCAAAATACAAAATACATTTTTGCGTTCCACTCCATCCCTGG
>JAQIXO010001833.1:0-11198 GCA_034700305.1 Protaphorura armata | reverse complement strand
TTTTGATACAAGGCCGCCTAACATTTCAACCCTCGCTGCGTCTAGGAAAACAGGGCTAGTGTCAATCTACCTTGTGCGTGTTAAAGCTAATCGGTTGGGCTTCAAAACATACTATGCAAAACCTGTCCCAAACTACACTGACAGGCCCAAAAAATATGCCAAAAAAGTTTGTCCAAAATTTGTTCAAAAACGGTGAAAACACAGATTTGTGCAAAAATGTAAAGTGCCACAGAGTTAATAATAGCGCACTCATCGAAATGTGCTTGATCTTAATCGAAGCACAGTATATCAATGTTAAAAAAAATGACGAAGCTTTTCACATTATTCAAAAAAAGTTGTAAGATAAATATAAATGAAGTCAAATGAGGAGTGGCCAAACACTAACAGAAATTGCTGGAGAAAAAAAAATTTCAATCCGAATGCTTGGTGTTTCTGAACCGAACGAGTGATGTAAAGACGAGATAATTGGTTCCTCTATTTCCAGTAAAAATTTGGTGACCGTAGGTCAAGACGTACTGGTGCAGCGATATAAAACGCGTTTGTCTCTTAACTTCGTGCACGCACCTTAAGAGCAAAAAAACATAATAATGTAGTTCATTTTTCAACCCTATATTTATAACAACTGGGGTATGCTAATTAATTCGTTTTTTTGGTTTTGAGGGTTTTCGATTCGGAAAAATGAAAACTGACATTTGGAAAACAAGCATTTGATGAAACTCGCCGGTATAGAATAAATTGGCCTTTTCCGAATACTCAATTCTAGGACTCATAGCATTGTTATTTCTTTCCTTATATGTTATATAATAATGCATAAATTTTGTAAACTGAAATCACGTTCTTCCTGTTTTGATTCCTTGAGTATTGTCCTTGAATATTACGTGCTGGAATTCATAATGTATATAGTCAATGCAGAGGTTTGTTTATTTAGGAAGTATTTCAATGAGTGTTGTGTGTGTTTCATAATAAATTAAATTCAAGGTTAAATGTAGTACGTACAGTAGGAAGCCGGCCGGCGGTAAACTCCATAAGCACTGAGATGATTTTTTATGTATCAACATCGCAGTAGAATGCAACAATAACAATAATAACAAAAATTACACATCTAATATGCCATAATTTGAGTCAACGAGATTTTAAATTAACTTGGAATTAATTACTACACAATGGAAAATAATATTATGCACCTACGTATTAAAATTAACCAAAAATGTTCGCTTTATCTAAAATAAAGATCACAAGACTTTTAGAACTTTTGTTAATTTTTAAATAATATTTGTTTGTTTTTATTTCATTTTTTTCAGTGCTGTTTCGGGTTAAACTCACAAGACTAAAATAAAGTTTTTGAATAACTCACTAAAAATACTAAAATTAACAAAAAAAAATTCTAACAAGTACGTAGAAGTAAAAAAAAAGTAGTAATTTTTCTTGACTTGATTTTCTAATCCAAGTCCTTCAAGATCAGATCTTGCAGGATGTAACAATTTTAAGGAGTGGCGAAATCGCAGAGATGGACCATATTCTTCAAACTGTCACGTCTCTTGTTGTTTGCAGCATTCATGTCTCCACCTTAAAATTTCAAAATAAAAATATTTGAGTTTTCTTTCAAAAATATCTATATATTGTTTTATTCAAAATTTTGATGAATTTTTTTTTGTAGGCAGGTACTGAAAAATATTTTACCTGCAGGCGGTGATTGAGACAACATTGAATATTTTGGTGGAGAATTCATTGGTGGTGAATTTGTGACAGAACGGTCACCCAACCAATTGTACTTTGATGGCATTGGAACTGTAAAAATTTAAGTCAGAATTATTGTTGGGTACATATTTTTTTTAAGATTTAAATTTTACAAAAAAAATTACCATTAGCCGTGGTAGTTGTTGTTGGTTTGTTGTCAGCCTAAGAAAATAAAAATAAAATAGTTTGAGTTCAAAATCGATAAACGTACAAGTAGAAAATAATTTTTTTGAGAAAATATTTTCCGTACCATTTTTATTTTCAGGAAGAAATTGTAGACTTCGTTTTTTTTTAAAATAATGTTATTTTTTAGCAAGAGCTTTATGTGATATTTTCAAGTGATACTTTGAAGGACACTGTAATGTTGTCCAGGACTCTGGCCGGTTTATATATCGGTTTGTTTACGGCGTAGAAAGTAAAACCTACGACTCAGGAATTCATCCCCCCTACTTGTACTTGTACTTTGTAATTGTAATTGTGTGACAGGAAGCCAAACTAATGAACATGGTTAAAAATTTGACTACATAGTTCGTATTGTGTATACTATGTGTTTAACTCCCGAAATACTTAATACCTGGAAAAACCCCTGGCTAAACATATACTTGAGCAACACAGAAAACTGTGCCCGATTTTAGGGGGTGTCTTTTAATTTGTAGAGCTATATTATGAATAAATAATATTCAATATCCCGTTCAGTTGTTGACCAAGCGAACCACAACCTTTACCTTGGCAGGTTTTTAAGATTTTGGTGTTCACCGATTGTCGCGATTGTCCTACATTCCACAGAAGTACTCTGCGGGTATTATTTGCCAAATATATCACTACTAGGATTTGAGTGAACAGGCACAACGGAGCATGCATCCATGAAAAAACTACATAACAATAAATAAGTCCTGAGCAGGCACTTCACCAATTATGCATTGTCGAGACTGATGTCATTTCCTCAAGTCCCGAGTTCAATTCCTACACGACTCATTTCGAAATTCCGTGAAAGAATAAGAATGGCAATGCAAGACAGATATCTTAATGAACTGTCACCTCATTCATATCAAATCGGTATATTATTTTGGAGCATTACATTGGAAAGAAGTAATTACATGACTTGTCGGAATTTACTAATTTCCTGTGACACAAGACTAGACAGTTTACTGACTGTTGTGCTGTGTTGGTAAACAAGTCAAGATGTGTTAATAGGTAGGAGGGGATGGTCCTCAATAGGTGTTATGCTATGCAATGCTGGAGAGAGATAAAAAATATCTACCCTGGTCCTGGTCTGTGGCTTTGGCCAGTGCTGTGGTTTGCTTTCGTCTGTCCGTTTTCCTAATGTAAAAATGTAATGGTTTCTCTGCCTAGCAACAACAATCACAATTCACTTCACAAGTGAAATGAAGTGATAAAAAAATATGCCCACAAAAAAATTGTTTACATTTTTTTTATTTTTAACTCATCGTACATACACAGGACTTTTGCTATTGCATTGAAATAAACACTCACTTTCACGTACTGGTTGCATGCATGAAAATAGCTAGAGCTAGATGCTAGAATATTATTCAAAACAGATTTCGACATAAATATGCTAAATCTAAATAAGCTGATTAAAGTGGAATGCGTTGTACAGTAAGTTGTAATGTAACAGATGTGGCTATTTAGTGCTTACTTATGCATAAGAGCAATGACCATGTAACAGATGACATTCAAAATCCATGATTATTTTAATTAGAGGTCAGGTCATTTATTTTGCAATTAAATATGTATGGGTTTTTCTTTACGTAGTTCATTCCGACAATCATCTACTTTTGAAAATTCAAAACGCAGGAGTTGAAACATTTAATTTTTCATTCTATTTGCAAAACTTCAAATATGAAAAAAAGTATTGCGATTCCTATTCCAATGAACCGATAAAAAGTGTACAATTGCGAATATATTTTCAATTTACATAGTATCACACCTTCAGAGACATTATACAAATTGTACATACTGGAACCATTATTCAAACTTTGAAAATAATTCCATTTCTCAAATAAATTGTAAATTCCTGAACTCATAAGTCTGTTCATTCTGTTGTACACACACACACCAATTTAAAATATTGTATTCCGGAATCATCCGGAATCACGACACCTGTTGAGGAACTCCAAAAATTCCCGATTCCCTTGAAGCATTTCTTTCTGCCACTCATTATATTGAAATACGAAAAGAAAGGCAAAATATTAATGAAACACGTAATCCGTGCTAATCCAGTTAATCGTTTGCATCGGCAATTTTTTAATATTTATCATACAATTTTATGAATTGCACCATCACATAATTCTTAGAACCGTAATCAATTTTTACATTGCGTTTAACAATACATAGATAGATATAACATAAATACACAAACAATTTGGATTTACGTGTTCCAAAAGCAATGCAATGTTGTAGGATAAAATAAGAGGTAGAAGTGTTCTAACAAGGGAAAGTCCTAACCTGTCCCCACAGGACCTTCATCTTTCATGTGGTGTGTGGTCGACATTTTCTTGTCAAAATGAAAACATTTTGTCGGCCTTGTAGACTAAATCGCAATTTACCTCTATGCCTGCGCTTGAAAATGACAGCTCTCCAAAATGACAAAAATGACACAACTCCACAATATGTTTTCCAGTTATCTATCCTCATTGATATTACCTCGACAACAAATATGAAAAATGAAAATCCCAATAGAATAAAATATATGTAAATTGTGTATAACTGTGAAGAGATTTTCAATTGACATGGACTCACACATTCAGAGAGGTATGTACTGGAACCTGCATTATTCACAGTTTGGAAATAATGATTCCATTTCTCAAATAAATTATAAATCCCTGAACTCATGAGTCGACTCATTCTGTCGTACACCAATTTAAAATATGGTTTCCCCATATCTGGAATCACGACACCCCGTGACGAGCTCCAATAATTTCCATTCCCCTTGAAATATTTTTTCCTGCCACTCATTCCATTGAAATATTCTTGAAAATGCTCAAGATAGTCTTCTCGATGAACAAAGATTTTCCCAATACATGAAGAGATTTCATTGAGAAATAAGTCGGGTCGAGTTTCAAGTCCAATTTGCCATTCTGAATCATTTGATTGATGTTTTCATCTCTTAATTTTGTACCCGAGAATAAATGAAATGGGTTTGGATATTTGTAGATGTACGTGTTAGAAGCGTAGGACCCCCCATCTTCAGAGCTTGTTGTTGGAATGAGTCTATCACTAATATTCGTTTCCAATTTCATAGTGGCCCCACCATTACCACTCGGATACATTGGAGTTATGATTTCAAAAGTATTCGGCATGTCATAAATACTTGTCCATTTGGGTGTCCATGGCGGTGGGGATATCAAATCAGTTGTCACGATTCCCTTATATTCATTTGTGAGGAGAATTGCGGACAGTAGCCAAATACCAAATGTTAATTTCCAAATTCCAATTTTTTGTAGAAATTTTGAAATAAATGGCGGTTGTTCTATCATGGCCCCGAAGTATAAAGCCGTTATGTATGAAGGTCGAGCTTTCATGGCAATGCTCAAGAGTAAAATACTCAATCCACCGAATCCAATTAGAAAAAGCCATACCTCAAATTCGAATGGTTTGAGAAAAGATTTAAGACCCACCTTGAGTTGATCTACTCCATCACAAGTGAGAAAATTAAAACCGCCTGACTTGGTCATAACAAATCTAAAATGTGATCTTGGTGAACTATTATCCCATATAGGAATGAGATAGGACCTGGATATCGGTGACTTCAGAACCATGGATGGATCAAACATATGTTTATCAACAGTATTGTTAATGTTGATAGAACCTAAAACAAGGGCTACTGTAATGAAAACAAGTTCCTTGACATGAAATGCTTTCAAATTCCATGGCTCAACTTGTCCGAACCCACTTAGACCGTATTTTCCAAAATCCATCCCATAGTAAGTACTGTAATCCCCATTCCAAGCCACACGGTGTCCGCCATTAGTTACCTTAAGAAAACACACATTTATTGAAGTGACGCGTTCATTATCTACGAGTTATAATTTCTGGTTGTCTGTCTGAACTGAACTGTCAGCTCGTTGTCAACATATGTATTGTATTGTATTACGTGATACCGGGGATTCGATGTGGAGTTTTTAAGGTTGACAGTAGTTTGAAAATCGGAGTCCAAAAATTTTTCTTGAAATTTTGAACATTTTTCATTATTTTAAGAATTGAAGTTTTCTGGATTTCTGAAATGTTTTGGAAGTTCTGCCGTTTAAATTTAACTGCTTGAGTATTCAATACGAATTCAATGTGACCTTGTGGCCTCGTATATTGAAAATTTTGGATTTCAAATTGACGTGTCGTATTTTAAATGCTTTGCAACGAGCCATCCCTCGAGAGATTTGGACAACGCGTTCCAGCTATCTGGTAACTCAAAGTTGACCCTAATTCATTGAAACACCCTACATCGTTAGAAATTTGGTCCTGGTCACATTTGGGAAACCGAATACGGCTTTTGATCAGACCCATTAATGTGCGCTCTATAGGGTGAACGCCTAGAGTGAACATGTTTATGGTAGGAAACAAGTGTTTCCAATTTTGTATATGTGTATAATCTTACAGAGACTAGGGCCCAACTACGTTATACATTACGACGTCCTGGTTTTAGTTATAGTTACCTTCGTTTCAGTCGATAAAAGTTCCTGAAAACAATTCCTGAGAAGAGGACATTGGGTCATGACCATCACATGGTACACTTCATCTTGATTATGACATGCAGTACAAAGGTATCCTGCTGATATACTGATTTCGTATGTGTTGGTGCTTGTTGCTTTAGTTTGAAAATAAAGAATTGTTCCAAATACGGAGCCATCATAGATATTCAAATCATATTGCCAGTAGGAGTAAGGCTTGGGTGTCATCATGGCCAAATAAAATGGCTCCAGCATTTGTTTGGATTTTTGCTTGTATTCTGGGGAACCCAAATTGTTGTTCGGAATGGCTGAATTAGAATACTCAATCCCATAATCCCACATTAGTTTGTCGATGAATGAGACTAATTTGAATGTTTTCATGGATAGATCGTACCTCAGTTTTGTACTTGGATGCATAAGCAAGTACACCGTACAAAACAATGAATTCCTTGTGAAAATGATCGATTTAAGGGTTTTATTCGAATTATACTGATTTATAAGCCCATCACCAAGAATTATCGGATGTTGAAATGGTTCCACGGAAATCATTGGCTCAAGAATTAACGCTGTTGTCAAACAATCTTTAAAACTCTCCAGGAATGTATTGAGGTTTTGAACGTGAATGCCTTTGCAACCTGTGATCGTGGCCCATAATATGAGAAGTAACTGAATCGGTATTTCCATTTCAAAGATGTAGACTCGGATAGGCTTTGTTAAACAAATATGTATAAAAAAATACACAACTTCAATAAGATTTTGTAGTGTTTGGGAGAAATTTCAAACGACTACTCTTGACGGAGTCTAAATAATAACTGACTTTTATTCCATTCGAGCTTCTTATTTTCCCGACTGTTCTATTTATACTTATAAATTGTACACTTATTTTTTATAAACTAGCACCATTACACTCAACAAAACATACGTACTCCATAAAAAATTTCAATTCGACTCACGTCACACGTTAGCATGGCACAACAAAAGATAAGTAAATTCTACGTGACAATTATGATAACATTATTTGGATTTTTCCACGAAATAAGTATCGAATTTCAATTTTAGCCAGTGATATTCACCTGACATTTGACATGAATTTTGATACAAAATACTTATAGACATGGAATCATTAAAAATATGACAACTTCATACAACAAAAAGTGTGTGTGGACCCACCAAGCCACCCGTGCTGAAAAGCAAGTAAACCCCAAAACGTTATGTGCACGCCACAACACACCCACACACACTTAAATACAAAATATCTCATCCACGCCTTTACCAGAAGGCAAGGTTCCCAAAACAGCGGCAACATTCCCTCGCTGAAAAGCAATACTCATTCTCTGCATAAGAAACTGTGTAGCTCGCACTTCACCAGTTACTGTAGAAACACGACGCCCAATCGACCGTACAAGACTAAGGCCTTCCTTCGCCCAAACTCCAGACGTTTCCACAGCAATTGGAACAAAGAGAAAACGTCCCTGAAGGAAATCATACTTCCTCAACTTTCTCAAATGAGCCACTTCCACTGTATGACATGAGTCATACAACATAACATTTAACATAATATTTGAGATGAACGGCGAAATGAAATATGGATAGACCTGGAACCATTACACATGCTATTCGATGGAACATAACATTTGATATAAAATTGAAATGACATATGATGATTTTGAAAGTATTCGACATGTTATAAATACTTGTCCATGGCAGTGGGGATATCAAGTCAGTGGTCACGAAGTCACGGTTCCCTTACACGCATTTGTTAGGAGAATGGTGGACAGAATAGCCAAATGTTATTTTCCAGGCTTTTGTAGAAATTTTGATATAAAGGGCGGCTGTTCTATTATGAGTCCGAAGTATAAAGCTGTTGTATTTTCTTAGTTTACCTGATATGGATGGATATGCAGAAACAATGTTCATTTCACGCGTCTAACCATCCAACATTACGTACTTGTCAGGTACTAGGTCTTTTGGGTTTCCTATTGTCTTAATTTCTTTTATTTCGATAAGGGTTTGCATAGAATTTTACATTTTGTTTGTTTAGATCTTCCAAATTACAAATGTCCAATTGTTATTGCGTTATCTGTTTATATAGCCTCATATGTGATGCTATATTATGGACATTATATTTTAGTTACGTCTATTGTCCCATATTTCAAACTTTATGGTAATTATAGGCTCAACACCAATAACAATTAATTTAGGACGTGTTATGTTGACTCCAACAGACATAATACAAATATTTACGGGTATAGTAGGACAAAATACAACAATGGGCATTTTCGTTGTCTGCCTTGTCGACTACATCGTAATTTATATCTACATGCGCTTGAAAATGACAGCTCTCCAAGATGACATAAATGACACAACTCCACAATAAATTTTAGCCATCCTCATGGACATTACCTCTATAACAAAAATCAAAAATGAAAACCCCGATAGAATGAAGAAAATATAAATTGTGTACAACTGTGAAGATATTTTCAATACACAAGGGCTAGCACATTCTGACATTGACATTCTACTCGTGCCGGTTATCATAATTGTATTCACATTTCGGAAATACAATTTCCACTGTTCATATAAATTATAAATCCCTGAACTCATGAGACCTTGCATTCTTCTGTAGGCCAACTCAAAATAAGTCTTCCTCATATCTGGAATTGTTACTCCTCGCGATGAACTCCAAAAATTCCCAACTCCCTTGAAATACTTTTTTCTTCCACTCATTCTGTTAAAATACTTCTGAAAATTAGGTAAATCTTCTTCTCGATGAACAAATAGTTTTTTGGTACATGATGAAATTTCATTCAGAAATATGTCTGGACGATTTTCAAACCCAATTTTTCCGTTTTGAATCATTTGATTAATATTTTCATCCCTCATTCCTGTTCCCGAGAATATGCGGTATGGATGTGGATATCTGTACAGATATGTTGAACTAGCATAAGAATATGAATCGTTAGGACTCGTTGGAATGGCTCTGTCACTCATGTCGTAACCCTCGAAGACTTCCACTGAACCAGAATATATGGGTGTTATGATTTCAAAAGCTGGCGGGATGTCGTAAATATTTGTCCATTTTGGTCTCCATGGTGGAGGGGAGATCAAATCTGATGTAACAATTCCTTTGAAACAATTTGTAAGAAGAATTGTGGATAAGAGCCAAACTCCAAACGTTAATCTCCAGATCCATTTAAATTCTTTCAAACTGAATTTTGAAATGAATGGTGGTTGTTCTATCATGACTCCAAAATATGAAGTAATCAAATCAATACAGAATTTTCCCACAGGTTGAGACTTGTTAGATACCAATAAAAGTATGATGCTCAAACCACCAAATCCAATTAGGAAAATCCAGATTTCAAAGTCAAATGGTTTGATGAATGAATTGAAACCAAATTCTAGTTGATTGACTCCGTCACAGGTCAGAAAATTGAATCCAGCTGTTTTTGTCATTACGAATCTGACGTATGATTTCGGTGGGTTATCACCCCAAATATTCATAGAAGATGGTATCATGGATCGATTCAGTACATTCGTAATAATGGTTGAATTTGAAGTGCAATCAATGACCGGGGTTGACAAAATTATAGCTGTTGGAATCAAATCCTGCTGGCTCACCTCAAGTCGATCATTCATATCCCAAGGATCAACTTTTGAAATCTCGCTCAGAATATATTTTCCAAAATGATTCCCAAAGTACTCACTGTAATCGCGGTTCCAAGCTACACAATGCCCGCCCTTTGTTAAATCCGTTTCCACTGAAAGATGCTCGTGATACAGGGCCGGCCTTTGGGCATTTGGCGCCCGAGGCGAACTTTTTTAGGCGCCCTTGTCCTAGTCATACCAGATAATTAACTACCTAACCCACAATTATACAAAGGGTCTCAGAAATGCGTTTTGAATTAGGTTCAATAAGAACATCAATGATCTGTGATGTGTGATTCTAATTAAAGGGAATTTCAACTTCGCTTTCAGCAAAACTTTGCACATGGGGTCATGGTTAAATAAACTTTTTTCTTCGGTTAGACACAGATTCGAAGAGGGTCACTATAGGGTGTCACGCAATGGCAGGGGTGTGAGTCGACCTAGAAGGTAAAAGAGACACGTGTATCACAGATTTATGCGGCTATTCGGGTGGGATCACTGGGTCATTAGATTTCAAAGAAGGAAGTTGATCAAAATGTAAGCAGATTGAAGGCCTCTTCAGTTTATTAACTTTGATGACCTTTAGGCGCCACAAGGTTCGTCACAATAATCTGAAATTTGGTACACAATATCTCCTTGACGTCCTAATTAAATGACGCCCCATGTCACCTTGGCTCATGAGATGATTTGATGTGACCCTTTCGTGACGTCGAATCTCAAATCTTGGGTTAACCGGGGATATAAGTTCGACGTGACCCATTCTTCCAAATTGTGCATTTGGACTTGGTGTGCACCTTATTCGGAATTTGAAATGCTTTCCAATGAGTCGTTTCCAAATAGTTCGAGGTACAACGCGTTCAGCCGCCAGGGTAACTTAAAATGCGTCCGCATTTTCTGGGACATCCTGTACACACAATGCGAGATTTTGATGCCAATTCATGCCTTAATACTGAAGTCGCATTTACATTCTATTACACAGGATCACATCTCTATACTACTGACTCTGATCAGTCAGTTCTCCTGTTCTTTTACAACAAATTAAGTTTTCCGGTACCATATTTTTTTACACTCCACCGAAATTTGCGCCCCTCAGATTTGGCGCCCTAGGCGGTCGCCTAGCTTGCCTGC
>JAQIXO010001832.1:0-11201 GCA_034700305.1 Protaphorura armata | reverse complement strand
AACCCTACCTTAAATGATATCACGAAGACTAAAATTAATGGTTGCTTATTTCACTTTCTTGAACTGAGGGCGCAAAAATCAAAATTCGCCAGGGCGCAAAAATCGTAGCTACGGCCCTGCCTGTCTCTAATGATGACACTATACGGCCGAGGGAGTGAAGCCGCAATTTCAGATTTTGGTTCGATTGTCGGCGGATTATTTACGTCAACAACATCGAAACGAAATTGTTGAAGGAGTCCAACCAAAAATAGGAATATTTCATCTCTCGCCATATTCTCTCCAGGACACATCCGTTTACCTAATAAGGTTTAATCAGATTAGTGATTAGAATCTAAATAATATAATTGAGGATTATTTGAATTCCACAAGTCAATTTCCAAGCTAATACATGTAATCCAATATGTAACGCTCAAGAATGTGGACTGGAATGTCATAGTAGTGCATTGGGCAGAATTAGTACAGTAGGCAAAATCTTTCACTAAAATTTGACACCTACTTGGTAAGTCAATTTGCATGTTACCAGATCTATCCAGTATGGAACGCGCGAGTAGCAGTGCAGACGGAAAAGAAATTTTTTGCCTCTTCCCTCCTTGCAAACAAGAGCTCCAACGCGACAGATGCCGAACGGGCGGATGGATTGATTGACGCAGAGCCCGCAGAGGTCGGGTTTCCAGGGTTTCATACTTCCCTTGCGAGGTCACGGGATATTTTTACTATGGTGCAGCCCTTACCACATCTCGCGAGGGGATTTACTAGTATACTATTAAATTAATACAATTCATCTTTAAACTAACCGAGAGAGAATGCGTACATTCCATCACTCCCCTTGTAATGTCCTCCGTCATCAATAAATCTTTCTGGCCGGAAACTTTCTGGGTCTCCCCAATAATTCTTGTCATGATTCATGGACTTCAAATTTCCAATAATAAATGTATTCTTTGGTATTGTGTAACCATTAAACTCCAGTGTTTCCGTTGTTGAATGTGGTGAACCGATTGGTGCTAGACTACTATGTCTGAGTGTTTCTGCAATCACTGCTGTCATGTAAGGCATCCTAGTCAATGCATTGTGAAGAATTGACATTAATTTGAAGAATTACAGTATTCCTTAACAACTGTTGCATATGAGTTTTTAAAATTTACCTTGGCCTATCTGACAATGATGGATTTCTGTCCATGCCTACAATGGAATCGATTTCAATGTGTACTTTCTCTTGTACATTTGGATGCGTCATCATATATAACACCGTCCAATATAGGGTAAAACTTGTTCCTGCTCCAGCGGCAAAGAAGAGATCAAATAGAACAGAAAGCAAATGGTGCTCTGGAAATGGAAGGTCAATTACTACACAAAATATACAAAATCTCGTACTGCACTAATAATTCGGATTACCTCCTTCTTCCTTATAAAATGTTGAATTAGGGTCAGTTGTCAATGCAATTTCTCTGAGGTAAGCATCAATGAAATCTCGTGGATTATCCATATCCAAAGATGTCTTATGATCTTCTATAGCTTTTTGAATTAATTCAAAGGCGTCGTTCCTAACGGCGATTAATGATTCGAAACCAGATAATTTTGGAAATGCCTTGGAGACCCAAGGCATGACCAGAACACCCACACTCAATGTTGACAGAAGTTGTCTAAAGTATAGCACAGTAGTCACAATTTAAATTACATTAATTACGTAAAATTCCATCAAAATGTTGAGACCACCAGAAAAGTCAGACAACTAGGTGAATGTCAATTGATGTGTGCATTCCTTATGGATTGCGTACAATGTAATAATATAATATAACGTATAATCAAAATTAGTCTGGCGTGCCCCGACTGACTGACGGCTCAGAAGATTGAGGATCAACTGAGAATTACGTACTCAATTTTTCCAAAGATTCTTGCAAGCTTTGGGTCATCGTAAGTATATTTATCTCCAGATATAATGTACCAAAATGAATTGAACAAGGCCATTTTCAATCGTTCTTGGATGTCAATCGGTCGATTCAGTACTTTCCTGAAAATTTATTAGAGCAGAAATTGATTAAATTGGTGAAGTGATTGACCCACATCAATAAAGGATGAATTCCTACTTGAGTCCATTAGTTAGTTCCTTGATTTCATTTATAATCAAACTGTCCATCATTTTGGTTCCTAAACCAAAGTCACGTAAATTCTTGAAAGCAAATCGACGTTGTGCTTGCCATACTTTTCCACTGGTTAGTGTGATTCCTATTTAAACATTGGGATGAATCCAATAGATACATAATTCGTGGTGTATAAAGTAGTGCCAGAAAACTACCTCTTTGGTTTCCATCTCCGTGACTGAAATAATCAGTGATTTTGAGATTCGGTCTCGCAAGCATTTGGTCATTTCCGAACCACTCTTTCAGAGCGTTAGTATCACCCAATACTATTACCCTGGATATACAAATAATAGTGCAGTACATGTACAACACAAAATTATAGATGTTGTATAAACTCGAACATATGAACAAAATTATCTCCGAAACTTTCATATCTGCTAAATTAATTGTGTTCATTTCTTGGCTACATAATTATACATAATATATATTGATTTTCAATCACTTACGGAAAATTCAAGAGGTAGAAACCACATATGTTTCCATACTTCCTGGAGAGGCTCTCGAATGTTTTGTAAAGTGGAAATCGAAGGAAAGGAAGGTAGCCGAGCAAAGGAAGTCCTCTTGGTCCTTACATCGATGGAACAATAAAACAGAGTCCCTGTAATTATTTGCCTGCACTGGTGATAGCGTGCCACTTTACGAATTTATAATCAATTTAATCGATTTAGCCAAAAAACAGGAAGATGGTAGCTTCTCGATTAACCTTCGATTGACGAGCTAATTTTATAACTAACTATAATGCATAGTGCAAAATAACTAAGGCTTCCTCTGTCGTACAGCCGTGTAATCTTGTTAAAATTAAAAAAATGCGATCTTGCGAATGTATAAAAGTGATGGCGTTGAAAGAATTTGTTTGAAAAATTGTCTCACGTATTCTATGACCAAATATAAAAAATCAATTTATTAGCTTCAAGGTGCGATAGAGCGCGCCGTAAAAACAGCCGTACTTCTTCTGCGCACTCCGTTCAGATACGTTAAGCACCTGAAAATATTTCAGCTCGGAAATCGAAGATTAGTCCGCGAGGTGCCCAAGCCCCCAAGGGAATGTTAACAGTAATGAAACGACGAGCTTATGTCTGAGCTTGCGGCAGGTTTGAAGAACGCAACAACCGCATCGCCTGGAAGACCGACTCCAGAAAAGACAGTTCCTTATGTTATCTAGAGTCGGTATGATATGAACCTCGAGCAAAGGCAAAGCCGGGAAATGGAAACGCTATTTAAAATCATGGGGAAAGGGAGGAAGTGGTATAAATAGGGTTGAAAATTGTATTTACAATTTACAATAATTCTTTTTTTACTGATGGTACAAGATTCAAACAAGAAAATCGTTTTTGTCACTAAGATTTGTATTGTAGTCCAAAAAAATGTCTCTCCTTCCTATACTCACAAGGGAATGCTGTGACCTACCTTGGTACGCCATATTTTTTCAAGTGCCCTGGTATGCCCTGGGTGGGGTTTGGACAATATTTTTGTGCAGTAGTGAAAACAACCCAAGATACTAATTCTAGATACTAGTTTTACCCCATATACATAACCCTTACGGGCCAGAGAGGGAGCCAGGGAGAAATCAGCTACCACAGTTCCAGAAAAGAAATATGACCTACCAAGGTCCTCGTGGTCAGGTCATAGCATTCCCTTGTCAGGTAAACAAATACGAGAGAATAATATAAAAAATTGAAAAATGTCATTTGTATGTTTAGAATATTGTCTCCATGGGCAACGGCTAAATTGGTCAAAACTATATAAAATAAGTTCTTTAACTTTTGAAATTCAACTGATGCAGTAGCTATATAGTAACTACTTACCAGGTGGAAAATTGGGTGGTCGTTTTTGACTGAAATACTGGAGCAAACCTAACGCAATAATGACCACTATCGTTAAGATAATTGTTATCATACTTGAAAATCAAATTTTGTAAATCAAGTACTATTATTGTTTAGTGGTTATAATTCAACAAATTGACTTGTTAAAGTTTGACTGACTCAAAACTAGTTGATTCCTATGATTCGATCCTTTTATATGGAATTGTAAAATGAGCTTCACTTGTTTTACGATTTATCGAGTCCTAAGGTGTAGTAAATACTCAGATTTTAATCTACCTGTATTGTACCAACGGGTGCAATTGCAATGTTCCCACGTACATAATACTGCACTGACATTGATCAAGTATCAATGGAGAATTAATGGATAGTATAATTTCTGTTATTTTCCCGCGTGTTTTCCACGACAAAATGTAAATAAAATTATTTTATCATAATTCATGAGAGAATGTTGTCCACATTAAAATCTTTGTTTCCACAAAATGCACATTAATCGTGTAAATACAACAAAACAAATGTGTTTTGAGAATAATAATGGGAACTGTTATAAATATTATGGAGGATAAGTTAATCGGAACAAATTTTTATCTCAAGCTTCCCAAACATTTTCAATGCCTAGATTAGGATTAGGATTGATATAAATATCTCTTCATTATTTCAGAAAATACACGCGAATTTTGCATTTATTGATTTGCCTTGGCTTTGGCTAACTAATTTTTATTTCCAATAATACAAAATTTAACTTCTACCTCGTGTACATTAGAGAGATGAGTACAAATGAGCCTAAAGAATTTGGGATTTGTAAAATGGCCTGAGTTCAACTTTAGAGAAGGCAAGGCTGAAGAGAGACGAAGAGTCACACAAATTCTCCCTCAGGTAATGGCGATTGGCTTCAATCTGGCGAAAACCGCATATGAATTGGTTAATTGGTTTGAAAGTTATTTAGTTTCAAATAGGGGGAGATGTTTCGCGGACACCCTGTACATCTAAATAATTTCCAAACTTTTGAAATTCATGGTATGGAGTACCAAGGCGCGGCAGTCGTAGTCTTACCCGGTGGAAACCTTTGCAGCCGGTTTTGACTAAAATATTGGAGAAAACCTAATGCACCTACGGCCACTACTACTGCCAAAATTATTGTCATCATTTTAGAAAATATTTATAAGTTTGTAAATGAAGACCAATTATGATGCAATGGGTTTGATTCGACAATTGAAAGGACTAAAGTTTGACTGAGTGGGATAATATTTACTCTCTTTCACTTTAATTTTGTAGATTTTGTTAAATGGTCTTCACGTGTTTACAATTGAATGTAAGTGCTATCTTTTAATATCTTTATTGAAATGAAAGCCAATAAAGTATATCCCGGTGTACATGAATTTTCCCACACGGCACTGAAATAAATCACATACCAAGTACCAACCGTGCAATAATGCAATGGATACAATTCTGTTTTGTTTTCCGCAATTACACCAAGAAAAATTAAGTAAAGAATTGAAAAATTGGAGAAAAGAAACAATACAATTTTTACTTCCTCATAATTATTCCTATACTTTGGTATAAAAATTATCCCTGAAATTGCAAATGTGGATTGTAAATTGTAATTAATTTTTATTGAGGATTAGTTAGTGTGAAAAGATTCTATTAGATTCAGTTTTCCAAACAATAAGGATGCCATTATTGATAGGCAAAACTTTTTAAAAAAATAAGAAATATTCATTCATTGTGCATGTTGTTGTACATTGTGTATTCTGTAATGCTAAAAGTATTCAACTCACTTTATGTTTTAATTTACCTTAGTCTTATTGTCTCTTATCACACATATGTTTTGGTAATGTTTTGGTTATAATTTTGGATAAGGCACTTGTCTTGAAACCACCTGTGCTAAATCTAGCATTCAAACCAGGGAATTCTTTCCACATCTTAAAAGACACTGTTCTGCCTGCAAGAATAATTGAATCCAGTACTTCCGCAACGGCAATGGCGTCATCTGTGCTCGGCCATCTTATACCAAGCGAAGTCACTTGTGAATGTGTGAATGAAATTGAAAATTTTCATAATATCTATAATAACATTCGGGAATGCTCTATGGGCCGATTTTCGTAACTCGGAATCACAGAAGTAATTGTTTCAACACAATTTACCTGGACTCAGCGACCTGGATTTAATAATGTAAATGATACAAAATTCACTGCCATCGTTGAGTTTAGGAAATTCAAGTTAATTTTAAACCAGAATGCAAAACTACAATCCCAATTTATCGACCGCGTGGGAAAACTCCCTGAATTTGACCCACACGACCACAACTCCTTGGAAAATTGTAAACAATTTTTTAACCATTATGAAACTCATATGATTAGTTTCGTTTATGGTGGGGGGTCAGTTCTAGTCACCATGCATAGCCAACAAAAATGGGTCCAAAACCGAAGAAGAAATTACGACAAAACTATCTAAATTAATAAATTATGCACATGATCTCATCAATGGAAAATATAACAAACCCTTCCAAAATACAACTGAATTTTCCTTGGAGTTTCAAAATGGCGGAGATCCACCAATATTGTCCTCAGATCTTCTTAAATTAGATTTTCTAGGTGGAACTAAAGCAGTTCAAGGATGGGTCGGGTCGACTCTTTAACATTGAATCCAAAAATTCTAGAAACCGCTATGACACTAATCTCGATCAGTGATGTGGAAAAAGGAGTGAATTTGACCCAGGCAACCCAAATAATGCTAACGAGCTGGGCAAACCCCATGCTCGAGGACCGGTCTCCTTTAAACATACATGGTGATTGGTGATGTTCTTGGACTCTTTGGTTTGAGTGGTGATGTTGCGGATGAATTTGATGAGAAATAATTGTTCCATCGCCAAGTGATTCCATCTTATCACAAGTTAAACGAAGAATGCAATTGTTTCAATATTCAAAGACGAAATGAATCGTAAAAGATTTTATTCAGTGGAATAATGTTTATGAATCGATCATGTAATGACAACAGAAAAATAAAATACAGTAATAAGATTTTTAAACAGAAACTGACTCATCATTTTATATATAATAAAGATAGTAGGACTTTTCTTACGAATTTATAGAATTAGCAACCATCGCACATGCAGGGGGTGTCTTATCCCGAATTTCGGGTACAATTATAATAACACAACTAACACTAGGTTACGACACAACCTCACGGAATTGCTTGAGTTTTTCAATTTTTCCAGTATTTCTACAGATAAAATTAAAAGTTATTATATTAACAACTATAATTAATTGTTACATTTTATTTTGTACACTCACCCACCGGGCCCTTAAGTTTAACTATACCTATACATTTTTCATTGAGTTTTGTATCGCCTCAGCTTTAAGGATAACATGTTTATCTTTTTCAATTGATTCTAAGTGACCGGCCAAGGAAGTATTTAGAAGGCTTCGGGCAATTTTCAATTTTCCCAGCGCTCCATAAGGATCACTGGATAGACTCATGACTTCGGCACTTAATCGCAGAATATCTACAAGAGCCAATTCTAGTTTTAATGGGATGGTCTCTAAGGTATCCAACATCGCCTGAATCGACTCCAGGTATTTCAAAACGTCATGTTTGAAAGAATCAGGATTTCTAACGTCAACACCAATGCGAAAAAGTTCTTCAAGTTGTGAAAACATGTCCGGAGGCTTTGGCTTATTTAGTGTGTTATATAAAGAACGGAGTAGAGAAGTCTGACTAGTCATTTCAAAACATAGAATACAGTTTATCCGAACTTTTAAAGTAGTAAGTGCTAAATAGGCAGATTTTAAGTTTGTACTCTGGAATGCTAGTATCTTTTCAAAGTAGGCTTCACTAATTTCGAGACTCTCGTGTACTAGTACGACATACCTTTCATTTCCCTCACGAATTCCTCTTGTTCCGTGATCCAGGAGTCTTTGTAACCACCGAACCATGTGATACATAGATTCGAACTGCTCGAAAGCTAATGATGAATGAGTCCCATGGTACCCAAAATCAGCCACATATTTTCTGGAAAACTCCAAAATCTCTAAAACATCTGAATGAAGTTCAACTAAGCAATGCAAAATTATTGATGCCTCAATATCAGCCGTTCGAAATACGGAGTGAATTCTAGTGGCGTTGTAGTTCAGTTTGCATATATGTAACAATTGCGAATACAAATCAGTGTCGTGTTTAAAATTTTTGTCGATCGTAATTTCGTAAATTATTTTAGCCATCGTTTTAATCTCCGACACTGTAAGGCGACTGTTGTGCTCAGAAGTAGAAATAAGAATTAGAATAACCTCCTTCAGAATTATCGCTACACCATTATGCACTCCAAATCTTTGAAAACAAAACAATATATTATTTGCAAATTCCAATAGCATTAAAAAGCCAAGTCGAGAGGTAGAAAAAATAAATGTGTCATGAACAATCTTAACGAATTCTTCACGAACTTGGAGACTCGACTCTGTGTGTACATAATCTGTCAATTCCATTACGGAAACTAAACTAAAGTTCACAAACGCTACAATATTTTGTTTTGCGCGCTCTTCCACCACGCTTATGAAATCCCTGATAAACCCTAATTTGTGAAGTTCGTTATGGGGTGTGCCATCGCCATCTGAACAAGATATGAAGTCCTTTGTCATATGCAGCAGGACCGAGGGATCTACACGCCATTTCAGATGTACAAGGGCACCCTCGCAGTATTCCACTAATTGGCTGAATAATTTTCGAATTAAATGCCCCGCAATCTTGGATCGGTCACAGAGATTGAAGCATTTAGACAACAAAGAACCATATTGACCCCACAAATCGTCTATAATTGTGTCATTGCTATAGAGCGCTAAGAAATACAGCTGATTAAATTTTGTGAACACTTTAGCCAAAATTTCCAAGTTGGAGGACTTGATTAGATTTTCAACATGTTCCAATACAATTTCAAAAGTCCCTCTGAGATACAATTTATACACAGATACATTCGAGCCAAAAAGATGAGGGTTTCTACTCATTTCAAATGCCTTTTCGTATTCTGCCGCGTCAATCATTTTTTCAAAAAGTGATATCTTCTTCTCCAATAAATTTTCCAATTTACGATCTACTAACCGTATGAAACCCTTATATTTACCCGAAAGCATCGAATCTTTTATGTTATCTTTCAATGTCTGCGCGTGTATCAAAATTTCTGTCTCATAACTTGAATTGTCGGAATGAAAATACCTCTCGAATAAGTGGACACAATCTCTAAGCTTGCTAAATTTGTGAGCACGTTCTGTTTGAATCTTCACAACTCTCTGCACTAATCGGTGAACACTGACGATGCCACTTCTTGACGATGTCTGTGGGTTTATCATTGAATAATCAGCAAGCAATTCTATGGCCTCCATGATAGCTGACCCCGTGCTCTGAGCATAGTTAGACCCTATTTTGTGACCAAAAAGTGAACGAAATCTCTCAATCCAAGTGTTGTATTGCATTGTATCATCCTTCGGCCTTGGAATTAAAAATTCGAATAATTGGGTTGGGATATTATCGGGGTTGAGATATGCAATAATATGCATAATTACTTCTGCGTGCTCATTTTCTTGTATTATTCTCTCAAGTGTCAAATCCCACGTTAACAATGTCGTTTTTTCATAATTCTTATCCTTAGTTTCTGTCCAATGCTTAAATCCTAACAATTCCATGGATTTGTGCCTAAATTTGGTAGTATACTCTTCCAAACTCTCTTCCTTTGTTTTCTGCCCCAATCTTGTCTGCATTTTTATGTACGCCCCAGCCTGTCTCACAGCCAAAGGTAAATTATCTAGCAACTTTGCTATATTTCTTGCAAATAATATCTCTGACTCTGTGTCTAACTTTAAATAGTTTGTTAAAAATTCAACCGATTCCACTTCTGAGAACACGTCCAGGGGTATTGGATTGACACAATCTCCCCATTTAGTATGTCTACTCGTTAGCAATACGAAGGGCGGTGATAAACCTGGCGTTTTCGGTGGAGGAAGGCACTCTTCAATACTTTCATAGTTTGTAGCATTGTCTAAAATAAACAATGTGTTCCCTTTTCCATTGAAATGTCCGTATATTTTGCAAACAATTTGTCTCAGATCAAGTCGTTTGGATTTTCTATCAACCGTACTTATCCCCAACTGTTCCGCCAAACGACTGAACGAATCATTTATGGTTTGAATGGTTTCTGCGTTTATCCAGATCACATTTTGGTAAAAATTGTTCTCACGACACAACCAGGCATAATGAACAGCTAGCGTCGTCTTTCCAATTCCTCCAAGACCGTGTAATGTTGTTATGACCGTTATCCTCTTGTTTCTTTGTTCCGTCAACGCTTTATGTAAATTATTAAGTATTGTCTCACGTCCAGTGAACTCGTTGACGTCTTCTCGCACGTCAAACCACACGGGGTCCGTTGAACTTGAAATACTTTGAAGTTTCTCTGTAGCCGATAAATAATAATTCAATTCGTTAAACCAAAATGTAAACTTTGCAAAACTTGATATTCACGCAGGCACATCGTCACGGAAACGCACAACTTTTCCTTAGCACATTGGCAATGATTACTGCGATAATTGATATTAATCACGGGAGTGCCAAAAAGGGACAAGAATAATTCTCACCACATTGAAATCTTACAAATGAACTAGATAAACCGACAATATACAGGGTGGACCAGATTGATCGCGCACTTCATTGACACAGTAAGAAGAGTTTTCAAAACTCTTTGAGATATCAATCAGGATTTAAATGGAATCTTATCGTTAGTTAAGGAGTCAAAAGTTCTGAAATATAAAAGCAAAACAAATGTAATGTAATTATATTAATATCATATAAAAATGTCACGAGGATTATATGAAGAAAGAAATAATTTTGGTAATTGACTAGTTTTGAGTTTGTACCTTCATGGGTACAGAATTGTGGAAGCCTCAACGAGAGCTGTTGAATTCACAAACCAAAGATAGAAATCCCGGTTTATAGTTTATGTTAGAGTGTGAATTTATAGCATGAATTCAAATAGCGCGCAATCATATTATGACACCATGTACGATCAAAGTCAGCGTCCAAATATCGTGTTCTTCTACACCAAAACTAGTCTTCAGCTAACGGTATCAAAGTTATGACTCTTAAAGGTTTCATAACTTTCCTGGCGCAACCGGTTACGCAACTCCTTATTAGCCCGTGGACACAGTCCCGTAGAGGGCTTATAAGATTGTAATGTCTGTCCGTCTGTCCGTCACGCGCTGCT
>JAQIXO010001831.1:0-11202 GCA_034700305.1 Protaphorura armata | reverse complement strand
GCATTGAGATTCTATTATCAACTCTTTCTCAATTTTGGATGGGATGCTTTCAAGAGAACTTTCCGAGATTATCAGAAGTTGACCAAAGATGAAAAACCAAAGAATAACAACGAGAAGATGGACAAATGGCTCACAATGTTTTCAAGAACTGTTGGCGTCAATTTGTCTCCACTCTTTGTTTCTTGGGGATTTCCGGTGTCTCAATCTGCCCAGGATTCTTTGGCTGATTTGACACCAACTGATCAAACGATTAAAAATCTGATCAAATAAAATCTTGTTTCCAAGGTCAAAATATTCTCAAAAATGTAGGCTCAACTATGTTTAATTGGTTCTAAAAGATTCTAATCAATTTTCTCCGGAGTTCTAAAATTATAGAATTATTATTCGATTAATACAATTGGTCTAATTTACCCTCTTTAAGAATTCAAAATTGTGAAAATAAAATTTTATTGGCTAAAATGAATTTCTCTTTTTTATCCACATACAATATAAACCCGAAATGTCCATTGCGTGTACGGCAGTAGGTAATCTTGAAATTAACCTATGAAATATATATTTTCGAATTTCCGATGAGGTTGAAAACTACACACACAATGACAATTACATTATACCTTTAGAGTGTCTTTTAATTTTGTGGTTAATTTTAATTTTACCGTTGGTCCAGTTAAGCCTGAATTGCAAAATTTTAAACCCATGCAACCACAGAAAGATTTCATTCCTTCTCTCTATTATGATAAATTCTAAAAATGCTCGTTAGTTTAGCCAAAAAACAAACTGGAGTGGACGTATGAAAATATAAATAAAATTTGAAAATACAGTAAAAGCTTTGCACTGTTCTTATTATTCTAATTATTATGTTCAAATAAATCACTATTATAATTTGTATGACAAAAAGTTAGATTTGTTGTAGTTTTGATTTCATTTTGTTGAGTCCGAGTCTGAATTCTTAACTCTCAAACCCATGCAGTCAAATAATCCGTCTGTCTACATAAAGTTCAAGCTTATCTGTGAATTAAAGAAACATTTACTGAAACATAATGGAGAGAAACCACATCAATATACTTCTAGTGCTGACATTACCGCATCCAATCTAGGTAGTATTGATAGTGATATGAGAGCTATTGATTCAATATTTGGTGCAGAACTAAAATGCATTCAATTAAACTCCTGAAGAATCTGGACATATTCTTTTCTAAGAAAGATCTGTTTTTTTTTTGTATTTCTTATTCACAACGCAACCCATGAAATATTCAGTAAAAATGCGCATACATGCAGTGTATTTCGGATCAGTACAGAAATGACAATGAATGAAATGAAAGCACCCACCCGTTCGTTCCGTACCCTTGGCAACTCAACTAAAAACCGAACCGACTAGGTACAATGTTCTATGTCATTTGGACTTGTACACAGCATTACATAAAATTTAATTTTTGTAACGTAATCCCAGTGTAAATGAAATGTACTTTTACAGAGTGGTTATGTTCATATATGTATAAAACGTACCAATCATATCATATATTTCACAATCTCATCCTATATACATTATATACCCGACAAAATAATTCGGATCTGATAATTTCTTACGGATTTCGAATTTCACGGATCCGATAGAATTTCTTATGATTCTTACTATTATTTAAACAAATATTGACGGAAAAACTCAAATGGACTAGATATCAAATATCGTACTAGATTCCGGATAATTTATTTGATCTGATAATATTTCGTTGGACGTTTATATTACACGAAGAATAGAGCGAAGATGACTTTGATTGATCGTAGTGGTGATTGGTGATTTTCGTGATTGTCAGTTTTAAAAAATTAGAAAAAATACAATTATAATTTACATGATTTTCTTTAATTATCAATTAATTTTACTTGATGTGAACAAAATGTTATACAATATATACACAATCTAAAGAAGTAATTAAAGTATTCGATAGTGTTGAATTACACAAGTTTCTCTCTAGTGTGAGTTATTAAATGTGACCTCAGCCCAGAGTGATATTTGAATTTGTTTGTGCACATTGGACAGTGGAATGGTGTCTCTCCTGTATGGGTTCTCATGTGCTCCTCTAAAACTCCCTTTCTAGAAAAGCTCTTTGTACACAGTCTACAATTATGTAACTTTGTCCCCTCATGAGTTATCGTATGATTCGATAAGGTTGAGCTGGTTGTAAATTTCCTGTTACATATTTTACAAACATGTGGTTTCTCTCCTGTGTGTAGTCTAGTATGCATGGACAATGTACTGGAACGAGCGAATGACTTTGTACACGTGAGACACTTGAAAGGCTTCTCCCCCGTATGTGTTCTCATGTGCTCCACTAAGGCATATTTTACAGAAAATCTCTTTTCACACATTGTACATACATATAATTTTAACCCCACGTGATTTCGTGAATGATTTAGTAGATTAGTCATTTGTCTGAATTTTTTTTCACATATATTACAGACGTGTGGCTTCTCTCCTGTGTGTATTCTAGTATGAACTACTAATATTCTTTTATAAGCGAACGACATTGCACAAGTGGGACACTTGAAAGGTTTCTCCTTTGTGTGAGTTCTCATGTGTTCCCTCACACTTCCCTCGCTAGCAAATTTTCCAGGGCAAATCTTGCATTCATATGGTTTCTCTCCGCTATGAGTTCTCAAATGATAACTTAGACTGGCAGGAGTTGCTAACTCTTTCGAACATATATGACATGTATATAGTTTCCTCTCTACATCATGAGTACGCAAGTGAAGCTTTAGGTAGCCAGACTGAGTGAATGTTTTGGAACAAATTGGACACTTTTCGGATCTCTCTCCAGTGTGAATTCTTAAATGAGATTTCAACCCCTTGGAGAAAGTAAATGCTTTGGAACAGCATTCACACTTGAAAGGTTTTTCTTGAGTATGAGTCTTTAAGTGATCATTGAGTGTTGAAGAGGCTGCAAAGTTTTTTCCACATTCATCACAACTGTATGGCTTCTCACCAGTATGAGTTTTCAAATGATACTGTAATGTACCCCTCTGGGCGAACACTTTGTTACAAACTGAACATTTGTGAGTTTTTTCTTTGGTGTGAGTCCTCAAGTGACCGTTCAATGTACTCCATTGTCTAAACTTTCTCTCACAGAATTGACAACTGTAAGGTGTTTCTCCTGTATGTACTCTCATGTGAGTCTTTAGTGTCGACGAGTGAGCATATTTCTTGTCACACATGGTACACTGATAATTTCTCTCTCCCGCGTGAACACGAGCATGTACTTTAAGAGTGGATTTACTGGTGAATCCTGAAGAACAAATGGAACACTCGAAAGGTTTTTCGCCGGTGTGAGTTCTCAAATGGTAACTCAAGCTAGTTATAGTCAGGAATGATGCTGGACAATTCAAAACCGTACAATCAAACTTTTCTCCAGTATGAATTCTCGAATGATTCCTTAGTCCTTGTTGAGTAGCGTAGGAAATGGAACAATGGGTACATTTGTAAGCTTTCTCGCCAGTGTGAGTTGTCATATGTCTTTTAAAATCACGCGATATATCGGATATCCGTATGTTATTCTGTTTATTTCCTACGGTTGTTTGGTCGCACTTCAGTTGACTTTTATTCATTCTGGTAAGAATGACCTTCACTTGAACATTGTGATCCAATTTCCAGCCTCTCTGAACATTGCTCTTTGCAGTTGACATTTTTTGTAGGTATGCGTTGATTTTGAAATTGCAAATATTATCAGATCAATTCTTTGTCGTAATGTCTGTCAAACTGATAGTATCTGAATCGTCATGAACATCTGTTGATAAAAATTTTCAATTCGCTTTATTAATATTAATAAACAAATTTAGAAAATTAAATTGTGTCTGATATGGGTAATTATAATACTTCAATATTTTGTTGTATGAATATAAACTTGAGTTATGGATATGAATGAGCGTTCACAGACTAATATTACCAAGAAAAAATGTAAAATCAAATATACGTGAAGAAAAAATACATACCAATTATTTTCTCTCGTTGATTGAAGGAAATGAGTCGAATAAATAAAATACATGTATTTTTGCACAACTCTAATATTTACTCTTGTATAACTTTTGAAATAATTATAAAATTTTGTATTTTGCTGAGCAGTCCAATCAGTACAGTTGCCGTTTGAAGTTTGGAGTGGAAGTCTTGTGTTCAAAATAAAGGCAAATGTTTCAGTCTGGGTAACCCTGAATTGTAGTACCCTTAAAAACATGATATTTTAATAACACTAAAGGACTACATGAACCTTTTTCTGTCTATGTATACGTAAACGTACATGTACCAGCTAACACTATGCAGATAAGGCAATAAGACTATCCTAATTCCGTACCCTTGGCCGACCTGATAGGGAAGGATAGGGAGTCTAAAATACTTTGCCATTCTCAACATAAATGGAATACAAACCAAACCGACCAGGTTTGGGTTCTTCACACTCGTTTGCCAGTTGTTACGAATATAGGTTTACAATGAAAGTGCATGGACATGCAGATTGGAAATGCATACATGGTGTTCCAATGAATTAGGGTCAACTTTGAGTGACCACAGCGCAGGAACCCGTTGTCCAAATCTCTCGCGGGATGGCTCGTTGGAAAGCCAATCGCATTTCCAATAAGGAGCATATCACTGTGAAATTCAGAATTTTTAATGAGGGGTCACAAGGTCACGTTGAATTCATTTTCTTGGTTAACCCATGACCGGGAGGACTCAAAAATGGTTAAAAGGTCACATGGTGACTTAGGTCAAATGAGATGCCAATTCATCGGGGTGGTCATGGGGACAATGTGTACCAAGTTTAAGATTTTTGTGACCACCACTGTTGCGTCACGGGGTCAACAAAGTTCAGAATCTCAGGAGCGTCACAAATTGGGATACACTTTCATGACATGGTGATGCCACAGAAGTAGTCACAAAAATTTGAAACTTGCCACAATGTTGCCACTTGACCTCCTCCTTCGATTGACACCACATTTGACTTGGGTCATAATGGTGACCCTCCTGGTGACCTCCTTTCAGTCCATCTGATTGTGGGTTAACCAAGAAAATGAATTCAACGTGACCTTGTGACCCCTTATTAAAAAATCTGAATTTCTCCGTGACATGTTCCTTATTAGAAATGCGATTGGCTATCCAATGAGCCATCCCTCGAGAGATTTGGACAACGCGTTCCAACTCTGTGGTCACTCAAAGTTGACCCTAATTCATTGGAACACCCTGTATAAGAGCATTTTGAGACAGGTACAGATATTCAATGTATTCAAGTGCAGCATGAATTATTTTTGCTCTTGGAGTGGATAGTTAAATATCAAAATAATTCGATACGAGTGTACAAAATACTCATTGTCGGTAATTAGTATAAAAATATGCAAGCAGTGCGATCCTCATTTGAATTACAGTTTATCGTTTTACGGTACCATATTTTTAATTGATTGTTGTACCGTACAACGAGTGATTCAATGTATTTACGAGATTTATTTTGATAGAGTCAATTAAACTACAGACCATGCACACAATCGCATATCACTTCCGTACTGTAGATGAAAAGCGCCAATCAACAATTACACATGTAAATTATATACCTATTATTGTTAACATTCGATCGTTGAAAACCCTATATGAAAAACAAATTAATTAAATTATGTAAGTCAATTATTTAATTTATTTGAAACATTTTATTGATACATAATGTCACACACTTTTCAAATTTGTGCATTGAAGTGTAAAAGTATATTTAAAAACCAATAATTTTGATTGGTAAAAAAATTTCATTGAATTTTCGTGTTTGTTTTCCCTACAAACACTGCACAGCATTATTAGCGTAGTTTTAAAGAGGCAGAATTGGATGGGTCTATCAACATAATTTTTAATTGGCATTCCCTTGGTAAAAACTACTAATTAGGAGATTAATAATACTCACCAGTATTTTTACACTCAAAGTCTGAACTTTTAATTTATTTTTTTCAATATAACAATTTTTAATTAACTGGATAATCGATTAATTAGACACTAAACCAACGCACTTGACTTACATTCACACACAACATCAAAACACATTATATATACATGTACAGCTAAGGCTAGGGTTGTATTATATTTCATGTGCATTAATAGTCTGCAATCTAATAAACAGTAGAGCACAGGGTTTACGGACTCCCTGACTTTGTATGTTCACTTTGTATTATCACTTATGTATTACTTTGTATACATGACCCACCACACACACACATCCATTCATTCAATAATCAATTATAGTATTACACAGGCCAGGTGGACACGTGGACCTAACCTCTAATCTTTCTGTAGACGGGATGTCAATGCAATCCTATCGATTGAATGAAAAATATTTAGTATAGTCTGATGGAGTCAAATACACCACCAACCGCCCTTTTTTAATATAGAATTGCATTGACAAATCTAACGCACATTACACCCCAAACATTTCATGTGTATGCTTTGGTTAGGTAATCAAACATAGAGTAAGAAGGACAGGTAAGAATGTGGATCAGAGTTGCTCTATTCATTGATATTGGTAAGACAGGGACAGGATTACAATCCAATTCGATCGAATATTAACACTTTTACCGTACGTAGTACATAATACTATAGTCTGAATGAGGGTGTAAAATCCCACCAAGCATATGCAAGATTTAAAAAACTGTACTGTGAAAATATCGTTGTGCTCCTATGCATGAATTCATTTTCAATATCTTTGACAAATATATTGTTAATATATTTATGGAAATAAATATTAATTATACATAATGTACAGCTCCTAGTTGCCCCACATACGAGACAGCTCATCCGAATCTTCTACACTCTAATTTCAGATAGCAATGAATAGGTTTCAAAAGCGAATTTACATTTAATTAGGATCGATTACATATCAAATCACGCCCATTATATTTATTCTTTCAGTTTTACAAAATAGACAAAATACAATTTCAATTTACATACTTCTTTCACATGATTTTTATTAATTGTCAATTTATTTTACATGATGTGAACAAAATGTTATACAATATATACACAATGTAAAGAAATAATTAAATGTTTCGATAGAGTTTGATTACACTTAATGTTTCTCTCTTGTGTGTCGCCCCAGACCAGACCGATATTTGAATTTGTTTGTGCACATAGGACAGTGGAATGGTGTCTCTCCTGTATGTATTCTCATGTGCTCATCCAAACCCGCCTTTCTAGAAAAACACTTTTCACAAATCGTACAATTATGTAACTTTGTCCCCTCATGAGTTAGGGAATGGTTTGATAAGGTTGATCTGGTTGTAAATTTTTTATTACATATTTTACAAACATGTGGTTTCTCTCCAGTGTGTATTCTAGTGTGCATGCGTAATGTGGAGGAACGAGCGAATGACATTGCACAGGTGAGACACTTGAAAGGTTTCTCCCCGGTATGTGTTCGCATGTGCTTCACTAAGAGGGGTTTGTCAAAAAATCTTTTTTCACACATTGAACAATTGTGTAATTTTGTCCCCACGTGATTTCGTGAATGACTCAATAGATTAGACATTTGTCTGAATTTTTTATCACATATTTTACAAACATGTGGTTTCTCTCCTGTGTGTATTCTAGTATGTACTACTAATATTCTTTTATAAGCGAACGACATTGCACACGTGGAACACTTGAAGGGTTTCTCCTTTGTGTGAGTTCTCATATGTTCCCTCAGACTTCCCTTATGAGTAAATTTTCCAGAGCAAATATTGCATTCATAAGGTTTTTCTCCGGTATGAGTACTAAAGTGATGACGTAGACCTCGAGGAGTTGTCATTGACTTGGAACATGTATTACATGTATAGAGTTTCCTCTCGACATCGTGAGTACGCAAGTGCAGCGTTAAGGACCCAGACTGATTGAATGATTTGGAACAAATTGTACATACATAAGATTTCTCGCCCGTGTGAATTCTTAAATGGATTTTAAAAGTATGTGACAGAGAAAATGTTTTGGAACAGTATTCACACTTGAAGGGTTTTTCTTGAGTATGAGTCTTTAGATGAGCATAGAGGTTTGAAGAGGTTGCAAAGATTTTTCCACATTCGTCACAACTGTATGGCTTCTCACCGGTATGGGTTCTTAAATGATATTGCAGTGAACTGGTCCGAGAAAAGATTTTATCACAAAATGAACACTTATGATTTTTCTCTTTGGTGTGTGTGTTCAAGTGACCGTTCAATGAACTCCGTTGGGTAAACTTTCTCTGACACAACTGACAACTGTAAGGTTTATCTCCTGTATGAACTCTCATGTGAGTTTTTAATGTTGAGGATTTAGTGAATTGTTTGTCACACTGGGTACACTGATAATTTCTTTCTCCCGTGTGAACACGTGCATGCTCTCCAAGGTTGGAGTTACTTGTAAATCTTGACAAACAAATGGAACACTCAAAAGGTTTATCTCCGGTGTGAGTTCTCAAATGGTAACTCAAACCAGCTTTAGTCAGGAATGATGCTGGACATTTCAAAACCGTGCATTCGAACTTCTCTCCAGTATGAATTCGCAAATGATTCCTTAGTCCATCACGACTGGCATAAGAAATTGCACAATGCGGGCATTTGACAGCTTTCACACCAGTATTAGTTGTCATATGTCTTTTCAAATCCCGCGATATATCGGATTTCCGTACGTTCTTCTGTTTATTTACTACGGTTTGTTGGTCGCACATCAGTTGATTTTCGTTCAATCTGGTAAGGATGACTTTCACTTGAACATTGTGATTCAACTTCCAATCTCCATCAGCACTTTTCTTTGTTGTTGACATTTTACGTTAGTGTTGATTTTGAAATTGCAAATATTGAATTCAGGATGCTATACCCTCATTAATATTGCTCAGATCACGTTATTAAAGTAATGGCTGCCAAACTGATAATATTTTCTAAATTGTCGGACTCTTTTCAAGAACATCTGTTGATAGAAATTATTAATACGCATTAGAACTATTAATAAACAATTTTAGATATCACGTAACAAATAATATTTCAATATATTTTTATCTATGAATATAAACCCGAGTTATGGCTTATGGATACGGTTACGGATGAGCATTCACCGGCTAATAGTAGAAAAAGTGGAAAATAAAGTATACGTCAAGATAAAATACTTACCAAATATTTTTTCTCCTTGATTGATTGAAATTAGTCAAATAAATAAAATATGTACATGTATTTTTTCACAACTCCAGTATTTTCTGTTCTATTGTTTTGCAATTATTTATAATAGTTTGTGTTTTTGTCAGCTCTCTTACGTTAGTGTTCGCTACAGATACTGTTTGGAGTGGAGGCCTTGCGTTAAAATAAAGGCAAATGTTTCAGTCTGTCTGTGTAACCATAAATTGTAGCAGATTGTGAAGTATCCTTAAAAACATGATATTTTTATAACACTAAAGGACTACGTGGACCTTTTTCGGTCTATGTACGTAAACGTAAATGCACATAGTCAATGCAATGTGTTCCGGATCAATGCAGATATGACAATGAGACTGCCCTTCTTCCGTACCCTTGCCCAAGGCACTGATTGTGTATTCGCCTACCGGAATAGGATAAGGAGTCTAAAATACCTTGCCCTTGGCAACACAAATAAAATATGACCCAAACCGACCATGCTTGGTTCTTCAGACTCGTTTACAAGTTGTTACATGTTTAGGTTTACATTGAAAATTTTTCGGCAGGTATGCATTCCATTCAAAAGTCCATTATAAATTATTTTTGCACATGGAGTGCACGGTTACTCTTTGTCGGTACATACCGTCTGTAGCAAAAAGTGGAGGTCACTTTGTTGATTTCTTGAGAAATCAACAAATAATATTTCTGTTACGGTCACGCCATAAATATCGCAATGCACATTTATGGAAATATATTGGAAAATTAAAATAATAATTTGCGGCCTGAACATATATTAATTTTGGTTTCTACGGGATCGATCAATTTGGGTGACCTCCACTTTTTGCTACAGACGGTATAAAAATACGGACACTTCTACGGTTTCTCACCAATGTGAGCAGCCCACTCATGATTTCTTAACGTTTTCAATAGTTTAAATGACTTCGAACAAATTGAGCATCTGTTTTTTTTTCTTCAGAATGAAATGTGCTTCTTTCGGGTTCCCTGGCTTTTGCAGTCTTTTTTTTGCATATTTCACATCGGTACGGCTTTTTACTAGTATGACCTCTCAAGTGATACTTTAGACTTGGTTTGGCAAAACTTCTCACACATAGGACAATGGATTCAAGTAAAAATAATTTTTCTATTGGATATTAAAGTGCAAGGCCGCCATTATTACTTTTACAGTCCAAGTGTGATTTTGTTCACAATATGAATTATATCGTTCGCATCAGATCAAAAAATTCACACCCTAATCTGACATCCATTATACGATCGAGAAAATGTCCTATTTGGATATGACGTATCCGTAGAATTTTTATAATTTTTACTAATATTTCAACAGCAAATATTGACGGAAAATTCAAAATGACAAGTATATCAAATAGCTTACTGGCTATTATATTATATAAATATTATAGAACTCAAGCACCAATCATAGCTTGCTTATATTAGTGTGATAGTAATGAATAAGGTTCAATAGCGAATTTATATTTAATTCAGTTCGATACCTTGTAAAATCCAACACATTACATTTATTTATTTTTAGTTTTAAACAATTAGACAAAATATAATTACAATTTACATACACATGATTTTCATTAATTAACAATTAATTTTACCTGATGTGAACAGAATGTTATACAATACATACACGATGTAAGAAAATTGATAGATTCGATGGAGTTTGGTTACACATGCGGTTTCTCTCTTGTGTGAGTTCTTAAATGTGACCTCAACCCAGATTGATATTTGAATTTGGTTGTGCACATTGGGCAGTGGAGAGGTGTCTCCGCTGTATGTATTCTCCTGTGCTCCTCTAAACCCGCCTTTCCAGAAAAGCCCTTTTCACGCACGCTACAATTAAATAATTTTGTGCTCTGGTGAGTCTGTGAATGACTCATTAAACTTGATGCTTGTGTAAACTTTTTATTACAAATTTTACAAACATGCGGTTTCTCTCAAGTATGTAGTTTGGTTTGCATGCGTAATGTGGAGAAAAGAGCGAATGTCAGTGAACATGTCACACACTTGAAAGGTTTCTCTCCTGTATGTGTTCTCATGTGCTGCACCAGGGCA
>JAQIXO010001830.1:0-11203 GCA_034700305.1 Protaphorura armata | reverse complement strand
GTCTCTCTGTCGTACTGTCGCTCTTTAACTGTCTCTCTGTCGTACTGTCGCTCTTTAACTGTCTCTCTGTCGTACTGTCGCTCTTTAACTGTCTCTCTGTCGCTCTTTAACTGTCTCTCTGTCATACTGTCACACCCACAAACTGCAATCCACGGGCTGTCATCCAGTCGCGACTGTTTATTATCTCTCGAATTCAGAATACGTGGTAAAAAATACACAAAGTTAATAGGATGGAAATTATATTATATTGGAATAAAAACTTTGGTGGTCGATTTGATACGTCTGCTGTAGTCGGTCTCATTGTAGCAATTGGTTGATCACAAAAATATACACAATTGATAGGTTTTGTTATAATAATGTTCGTAGTTTTCGTATATCAAATTAATATTGTCTGTTTGCAAACATCAACATGTAGAGGTAATACATGGCTAAATTAGCAGTTGTTTAACCGAGAGACTGTCAGGTTGCGCAGTTATATTAGAGCCATCGCAATACAACGGGGAAATGGTTTCGCAGCGCAGTACGCTAAAGGAAATTTCAAAAAAAAATAATAGTAATTTATTTGGGTATTTATATTTATATATTGTCAGAATATTACATGTATGGGTTGTTACGACGATATGAAAAATGCACACAGAAAATTGCTCATAGTAACAGTTATAGAACGTGCAGAATTTTTCACTTGAATTTTCTGAATTAAAAATCTTGGAGAAAGTTCAGCAATGTCTGGGTACTTTCTTTTCACAATACATTCACACAATCCACAATCGCACATAAAATATGTCCATCAACTCAGTGAGTGCAGGGTTGTTTGTGTCGTAAGTATCATCAGACAGTGTATCAAATTAGATAAGGCGATATAGGCTTACTTCGATTTGTATTATGAGTGTGATTGCAACACGAGTTTTTCGCTATAAACAAGACAAACAGAAACTTTCAAATGTCAGTCATTGCTATCTCTATATTATGATTCCGAACTGTGCAAATGACAAAATTGCATTTATGTAGACCAAGGAGTTCGAACCCAATTTTCACAATGGTCAAGATCAAAACCTCATTTATTTGTACTATTTTTATAAAATTATGACAATGTCAAGAGTATTTTCGGCAGTTCTATTGGCAACAATATTAACGATGTTGTACATATTAAAATTATGAACAAAAATTTTGAACTAACACATACAACGTATAGGTTAGTGAAATAATTACCAGGTTAAGAGTCCCCTTAAGGAATCACTCTTCATTAGAAAAGGACAACTTCGTATTGGGTTTAATTGCACAATCAAGATTATTCACTCCATGTTTTTGGTTTTCTCCTTGAATTTGATCTCATCCATTACAGAAACACCTCATAGTGGAATGGGATGTACCAACATTTCGCAACCAGTTTTCTCTTTCAACTTCTTTAAGCTTTTATTGCTTGACTTTAGTCTAGTCGATTGAGCAAATCTTATGATACATCCCTTGGGAACTCTGACACATGTGCTAAAGAATTCAAACAACTCCGTACATTCTGACCCAATGTCCAGGAATTCTAATGTCTTCAATTTCTTGAACTCAAATATTTCTGCACACATCTCAGAAGAATTGTACTGGAATGCTTTACAAATATGTGGGTCTTTAAATGTTAACGTTTCCAAGGAATATTGAAGATTTGATCCCAATATTGGAGATATTTGAGCCCTTGTGAAATCTCCCCTGATTGTCAAGTGTTCAAGTGTTGTACGATCACAACCATTAAACCATTCTTCCGGTGGATCAGTTGATGACATCAAATACACAAGATTTGATATTGTTTTGTAATCCTGGAACTCCAAGTTGGTGTGATTAAATGTCACTGGCTCATCAGGTCCAGAAAATTTATTCTCTGCCTCGTCAGTGCGGTTTGCTCGTGAAATGTAAAAGTATAATATACCAACAATAGTAATCACAATTATTATGACTCCGATGGAAAAAAGCCATGCATTCAGTCCATAGCTGAGGTTACCTTTATATATACAGTAGAAATATAAATAACATGTACCAAGGTTCATTTTTATGTTATCTATCAATTCAAAACTTACGCTTCTTTCTGTGATAAGGCACATTCCGATTCAGTGGTTCATTTACCTGCTCTTGTTCTTGATTAGATAAGTCCACGGCCAACCTTGGTGCTTCGGCATTGGATCGAATCACTTCTCTCTCGGCATTCAATTTCTCTGGAAATTTCAAAAGATTGTGCATTTAATAAGTAGAACTTGTGCATCAGATTTCGCACAGGAACGCCGAGTTCCCAAAAACACTGGGACTTTCACTATTACGATTGGTTGGAGAATAGCAAAGCCGGAAATTATAAACGCCCGGGCGATTAATCGATCATTTATGGTAATTTATGGTATACATTACCCTTTAAGCTGGGATTGACGGGATGAATTGATCTCAGCAGCTCGTTAAATGGTGAATGCTCGCTAGTTGCTATCCATATCTTCAGCGTTAGCTGAACTGCTGCGTAGACTGAGAAATCATGAAGCAATTCTTCAATCTTTCCCTTCTTTGCAGCGTCATGGCTTCTTGACAATAAGGTTCCCATTATCATTAACCATTGTTCGTTCATAAGCGGAGTATCATTCACTATTCGTGCAATTTCGTGTATATGGCCCTCTTCCACTACAACCAACATATGAGCACAAAGATTTTATTAATATATTAATTTTATGCCGGTTGTATTTAGCTCTTTTAAGTTGGACTAAATCTTATCACCCTCACTCAGTGTCTCCAACAAATCTCCATGTTTTATAATCTTTTGGTGGAATCATATGTGATAGAAATATTATACTTTTCCATATGCGTGAATGTACTTCGGTATTAATATTGTATACTGTGTCAATTTTGACAACTCACAACGATGGGCGGTGAAACTTGACTTGAATAAAGTTTATTTCTCTCTCTCTATGAAATAAACTTTATAGAAGTAGAATGTCAATAAAATTGTAATATTTTATTTGGAGCTTAACCGCACAGAAACACGAGACACTCAAAACCCAATCTCCACACTTGACCTTCTCTTCTCAGTACATGCTCCAAAATCAACCTCCCGATTCTCTCCAGCATCCCAGATCCACTTCCATCTTCCCCACTGCAACCACATATCACAACAGATTTCATTACATTGCATTTGTATTACATTCAGACATGGGCATGGACCCTCCCTTCCTTGCCTTCCCTTCTGAAATTGAAAAATCTCGCATCCTTCCTTTCCTTCCTTCTCAAAACTTAAAAGAAAATATCCTTCCCTCGCTTCTTTCCAACAAAGAAGAAAAAGGCAATCCTTCTTCCCTTCCTTCTCAGATTTCGCTCGAAGGAAGGAAAAAAGAATTTGACTTCCCTTCCTTCCCACCTCAAATTATACTCCTTCTTTCCAATCCTTCCATAATTTTTTTAAAAAAAGTCTTCCTTCCTTCCCCAATTTTTTTTAAAAAAATATTCCTTCCTTCCCTTCCACATGGCGTCAAAAAAGTCTCCATTCTTTCCTTCACAGGGGTTTGAAGGGCCCAACTCTGATTTCATTTCATTTCATAAACACGACGTTTATGTAAATTTCATAACTAAAAACTTCTCTCTATCTCTATCTACATTATTTTATAGTATCGAGGAAAGACTTTTAAGAACTCACATGCAAAGTCCATCTCATCTTCATCACACACCATTTTGAGTAGAAGTCGTAGAATTTTGCTGACCCTTCCTGGGATCACCTTTAAATATTACAAAACCGTGATATTTTATTCGCAGTTACCCAGGGGTCCAAATAGGCCATCATTTAGTCTATACAAACTATTTCCAAAAATTACACTTATTCAGTTTATATTGTAGTATTATAATATCTTTTGTTCCACTCAAATGTAGGACAATTTAAAAAGAAATCTTATCTAATTTACTATTACTAATTTACTTCAACCCTACTCTCCTATGTCGTGCGATTGAGTGAGCTTAAAAAGTTAGTTTAGTGTTATGTGTATATTTTATCTGATGAGTCATATTTATCTCAACTGCGCTTCGCATAAACGCGGTACTGTGCAAGTAACATCAGTGACCAGGAAATTAATCAATACATTATTATTAACTAGTGTGCGAGTGCTGGCTACGCCAGCAGTCACCAATAAGCCCATTAAATAGTATCTATTTATAATCAAATTAAATTTTTCGACCGGAGTGGAATAACTCACTCCGCAGTCAGTTAGATAATTTCAATTTCAATTTCAATTTCAATTTCAATGGGTTTATTTCAGTGTTGCTAATATAAAAGTGATAGAATTTTGAGCATTGTCTGGCGTGTTTGTTAGATTTCACCTCAGCCAAAATTCTGAATTTGTTTGACTCGTGACAGCAAGGATTCCAAATCGGAGGTCGCGAGTTCGAATCCCGCCCGTGCGATTTTAAAAAAGTTTTTTGTTTGAAAACTTTTTCCCCTTTTTGTTGTGTTAGGATTTATCCGAATATTTTTGACGAATTTAGAGTCATAAACCAACTTTCTACGACTTTTACTTTTTTTGAGAAGGCGGTGAGCACAAGAAAGAAAGAAACGCCCGCCTCTCTTCCTTAATATTAAGAGGATTAATTAAAATTAAACTAACTAGAAGGGAATATTAGTATAAACCAAGTCGGAAAGAATTAATGAAAAAATCAACCACACGGGCCAACCAGAGAACTCAACTGAAATTGTACTATTGCGAAATATTCCCACTGTAAAATATACCTATATTACTAAACATTGTGTGTTTCTGGGCACCGTCATGAATCATCACTAACTAAGAAGTATCTCATTAAAGTTAATTGGTAAAAAACCCAACACTTTTGCAGATATTTACCCGAAACCATTGCATTGCTTTAGAAAATGTTTAAATCACCTATGCAAATATGAGAATGTAGTCAAACAAAGAGCAGTTTCGTTTATTCTTGCAATCGATAATTGTATCCTAGAACTTTCAGCTGTGTACGATTTTCCGTTTAGCAATTATGGGTGTACCGTATATGACCGTTTAGAACCCCGGGATTCTATTTAAAAATGCAGCCATAAACAATCATTCACGAATACCGTAAATCCGGAATTAAATTAAATACACCCGAAATCCTGTGTAATTGTAATTGTAATTTGAAATTTTGGAGAAAGTAATTTGTAATTTGTAATTGAAAAACTTCAATTACTTTTTTATCTCAACGCTTTTGTACACCGATTTTGCATATTTTCGACAAAAAAAGCTACAAAAACAAAACGAGCATATATTTTTGCAATGAATTTAGCAAAGTTCTGCCAATATCTTCAACAATATTTTACGCTCGTGCTTTTTTTCGCGACATTGTGTGCACAAATATTTTTTTTTTTGGAAATGAATATTCAATTACAAATATGTAATTGTAATTAATTTTTTCCAACAAAATAAACTATTACTTGCAATTGTAATTAATTAATTTGAGAACAAATGCCATGTAATTGTCAAAATGTCAGGTATTTGTGAGTTGACCCATAATCTCTGTGCATTGACGAGTAAAAATTAACAATCCGACCTGTTTTGCTTATTACGTCTTGCATAACATGGTCGTACCTGCGATCTACACGGAGGAAAAATAATAACCTGTTTACTTGACGTTTCTGGTTAACCAATACCATGTTGTTTATTGACCTGGAAAATAATCACGATGATCGAACTTGGACTAAAATCAAGGAAGTGGCATTTGCCGTGTGTTAATACTTTTAGTCCTGAAATACATAGGAAATAGTGAATACTCACGATCAGTTCACCACAGTACATTCTAACATCTTGCATCAGGCAAATCTTATGAATAACCATTCTTTGAATATTTTAACAAAACAGAAATTTAAAAAACTGTTCGGACAAAGAGCAGTACATGCTAAAAATTCCTACCAAAAATGTTTTGTACAATTATCACGTGGTTTCTTCTGATCCTCGTCACCTGTCTCTTGATATGGTCTTTGCAAAAGATTACGGATAAAATCATGCATCGACCACCTGGTAACTCATTCCTACATAAACACTCAAAAATATTAATACATAGAAAACTTCTGGCCACCTACTTAAACGTAAAGGGCGTCTCATTCTAATATTATTGTAAAAATTGTAGGACCATTTCGTTTCCCAATAATTGGATGTATGCCTCAAATTCTTCTTGCTGACCTGGAATTTCCATTCATCGCATTTGAAAAACTTACAAAAACTTACGGAAACGTTATCTACGTCCAGCTTGGGCTCGTTAAAGGCGGTGAGTGAACAACTCAATTAAAAATTAACAATTTAACACTCAAAAAGAACATGAAGTGAAGAGCAAAATGCGCTAGAGAAAAAAAATTCATGGTTGATCAAACAATTGAGACTTAATTTATAATTTCTAAAAATCTAGTTGCCATTAATGGTTACGATGCCCTGAATGAAGTTTATCGTAACGAGGACTGGGTCGGACGATTCGATGATAAATTTATGATTGACCGTACTTTTGGCAAACCATATGGTAATTTTTGAATTGTAATATTAGCCATAACCCACTAGGTCGATTGTTCAAGCTATCGTGTGGTGATTGATTGATCATTTAAATTTTCCAGGTTTACTTGCTGGCCATGTTGATATTTGGAAAGAAACTAGACACTTCAGTAGCCGAGTACTCCATGAGTTTGGGTTTGGAGTCAAGAAATCAATGGAACATTTGATTCAGGAAGAGTTGGAAAAATTTTCAACAAGTATTTTGGAGAGAATTGAAAAAAATGACGGGGTTATTCTTGTGGATAAATTATTCAACGTCGCGACTCTAAATATCGCATGGTCCATGATTTCTGGAACGTGTTTTAAATATGATGATAAGAAATTAGAAGAACTCATAGGATTGCTTGACGATTTTAAAAACTCTGGAAGCTTAGGAGTTGGACTTTTAATGGCATTTCCATTCTTGTACGATTGGGCACCAAAACTCGTTGGATTTGATATACAGGCAAAGGCTAATCGTGGAATCCATAAATATCTTAGGGTAATTTGATCAAAGTGGTTTCCTAGCCGGCTGCATTTGAAAATATTTATTTCATAATATATATTTAGGAACTATTAAGTGAGATTCGATCCCAAGGACACTACTTGACAAATCCATCCAATTTCATTGAAGTTTATCTTCAAAAAATTGAAACAAGGGCTTCAACGGGAAATGTGGATGATATTGTATACTCAGGTAAATGGATTAAATTATTTTGAATGTACGAAAGAGAAGTAATGTTTTTAAACGTTCTCTCATTTCAGAGGAGAATCTAATTTCTGTTCTGTATGATTTATTCGGGACCGGGTCTGATACATCTAGTAGTACTTTGGCATTCGGAATTCTTCACTTGGTTTTAAATCAAGATGTCCAGGAAAGGCTAAGGGATGAAGTTGATACCGTGATTGGAAGCCATAGAAGTCCTGCACTTTCTGATAGAGAGAAGTAAAATTGTAGCTCAAATATTCGGGACCACTATGCGTAACTAAATGTCAGATTCTTCGAACTAACCGCATAAATCGTTTTATTGTTAATTTAGAATGCTATACACATCTGCCACCATTTTGGAAATTTTCCGAACATCAAGCCCGGTTCCAATATCACCGAGGAAGATTCACAAGGACGCTACTCTTGGAAAATACCGTTTAACAAAGGCATGCATTATTTTATTCTGAACATTCACACCTTGAGGTGACGCTATTGTATTGTATTGTTTTAGGGTACCATGGTTTATATGAATTTACACAGCGCCGGCATGGAAAAGAAATTCTGGGGTGATCCAGAAAACTTCAGACCTGATAGATTTTTAAATTCGGAAGGAAAAATAATTAATGCCGATCGCTTAATTTTGTTCGGGGCTGGTATGTTAGAATGAAAAACACTTTTTAAAACCTATGGAGTGCGCCATGCAATGTTTTATAGCTTTAACTAATTTAATGAAACAGGGAAAAGAAACTGTCTGGCTGAAAGTGTAGCACGATCCACTATCTTCATCATGCTAACAGGATTGGTCCAAAAGTTTAAGTTTGACATGAATCTGACAGAGGGAAAACCTACACTGAAGCCTATACTTGGATTAGCACTCTCACCCACGCCATTCACGACAATTGTGACTTCAAGACATACTGACTAGTTTTATAATTAAAAAAAAATTCTTCAGACCACACAATAAACTAAAATAAAAATCTTTATAATTTCTTGTTGCTGAAAACTTGAAATTTTGATACAAGTATAATTTGGTACAAGAAATAGAACATAGATTGCTCGACTATTAATTAAAGGCCACCAAAAACCATACCCTGGAGAGGTGCGACCACTTTGTACTTTGTAATGGCTAAGATTTTCCTGAATAGTACATGGTAGAGTGAGTGCAGATTATGAGGGTTTTGTGTGTCACATAACCTATGAATTAGATTTTCCCAAACTATACCTTTGAATTCCAATATTTCAACATCAAAAAAACATAGAATTGACCGTAATTTTTAAACGACCTATCCAACAAAGTTAGAAATAATTCCAAACCATATAACCTATGAGGTTTGCGCAAAAGCGGCGACATCACGGAAAGTTTCAAAATATTATGACAGTTGCGGCATATATTATGCGACTACGCAAGTTCAATAAGGAAGTACATTTTTTATTGAGCTTAATTGAACACGATGGACTTACATAATAAGTACAAATACAGAATTCCCCATAATAAAAAATGCAGGATAAGGACGTAGGTCATATATCCGGGCCATTTACGACAGTTGTGACCTTAAGACATTTAGATGGTTTCTAATTAAAAAATTCCTTCTCCACATTTGCCAGATTACTACAAGAAAATAAAATAAAATTGCATAATTTATTTGTTGTTAAACGAACACTGGAGAAACAAATAATATGCTGCACGAAATAAACATAATATGCATCACGACTACAGTTAATAAAGAGGACTGTTAAACCACGTGATTGGAAAGTGTGGCCAGGTTGTCTTAATATTTATTTATTTTAATTAGTAATCAGTACATGGCATTTCCCAGGAAGCCGTTGAATTGTGTTGACACAAGGCATCCCGTATTCTATTTCGCCAGACGCCAGGAGAGTCAGGAGACTCCTTGAAAGATAACTTACGGAATAAGTTTTTCGGACCAAACAGTTCTAAGCTCAGTCTTCTCGGTTAAATCAGGTCCGTAGAAACTTTCAGTCATGAAGTGATGAAATACATTATTCCACTATAATTTTAGTATGGCATTTATTCGATTTCAATGAAACAAATTAAAGTATACGATTTCTATACTTAAGACAGTTAGAAAATAGAATTTCATTCACAAAATACTTGTAACCTTAAATGTCTAGTCTTGTAGGAGGACATATTCTAAGTTATGAGTGTTCGTGAGGTCACACCTCGCACAAAGTGTATAATTATTAAATTGTACTCTCAATGTTAACCGTGCCCCATGTTTCTGTTCCCTTGAGTATCTTTTTAAAAATTGCTCCAGAGCTTCGAACGAGGCAATACTAATAATCCCATTGTTTAGAATTAAATTCTCAAGCCGTGGAAAATTCCATTTGTAAATCCATGTGGACAGATTGCATATGACGTCATTTGTCATAACCAGTGTTTTCACGTTTACAGTCGGGAGTGTATTGGATAATTCTGCTTGACTCAATTCCAAAGAACCCAAACAAAGTTGGTCAATATCCAATGTCAATTTTTGCAGGGAGCGAAATGTTGTCATAAAAAATATAACCCATTTTTCTGACAGTTGTTCAGAAATAATGAGTTCCTTGATGGGTGTATTCTCAACATTTTCATCCTTAGTTGGTAGTTCAATATCAATCAGTTTACTCCCGTGGTCTACTCGTAGAACGCTGTTTGAGGAATTTGTTTGACACGGGCCAGTCATGGATCCAGCAGAGAATGCACATGAGCCTGTTAAATTTTTGGATTTCACAATGTTTTCCGGACATATGTAATTGTGTAGAAATTCCATTGCAATGGCCGAAGTTGGAGCATTTGACTTTGAAATTGAATCCACTAGTTGAGCTGCACTTATTGTTAAAAGAATGGTGATTAGTATGACGACGATTCCAACTGCCAAACTCCGCCTGTAGGAACAAGAATAGAGTGAGGAATGGTGTCTTTTTTAAAATCATAGTTAAATTGAATAGATTAAAAAAAGATATATTTGTGTAGTGTTTTCGAGTATCTTCTGTACAAATACAATTTTACAGCTCCATTGGCATTTACCATTTGCACTTATTAGCTATTTTAGTCTAGACCATATATTTATGAAATTACCATCATGTTACCTGTCAGAAATTAATTGTCTGAACGGGACAAAAGCCAGTTGTATCCAATTTGGTGAAGTTTCCCACGTTTGTTCGACATCACTCCTAAGGTAGATATGAAATGTTTATTAAAGGAGAACTGGAACACATGGATTACTTAACATGGAATACACTTTGCTGACCACTGGTTATAAAACAAGCCGTTCCACAGGGTTTGGCTAATTGTTTGTCATTTTGGGTACAAAATATCAAATGCCTATTCTAATTGCGGGCAGAATCTATGCTTGAGGAGCGGCCTTTGTCTTCAAATTGAGATATCCTGTAACTGTGTGAACTAAACAATTATCATTACGGAATTATATATTCGTTGAAACTACAGTACATTTTTTTCCTCTAACTGTAAACTCACATATTCAGTGTCTCAGTGTACTCTCCTTCCCGATTCCAACAAATACAAAAACGGATAGTTAAGAATTTATTAAAACTGTGTTAAAAATTATTTATCTTTCGAACTCAGAACACTTGGTAAATACTCAAGATTAATAGGATGTAAAGTTTAAGCATTCGAATAGAATAGACAGAAGAGACACTGGTGTTACGTATTCTGTAGTCGGTATGATTGGAGAAATTGGTTGATCACAAAAATATGCACAGTTAATTGTTCGATTGGTGTTTGGTGTTATCATAATAATATTAGTAGATTCCCTATATAAAATTGATATTGTATGATCGCATACATCCAGTGGAGGGATAAAACCGCACATGGCTCAATTATTAGCCCGTGGACGACTGTCCTGTAAGGGCTTATAAAATCCCGCTGTCCGTCTGTCCGTCTGTCCGTCCGTCCGTAACGCGCTCCTCTCTGCATGCTAAATACCAACAGTTGAAACGCACTCGGCAGCGACCATTCGGTGAC
>JAQIXO010001829.1:0-11204 GCA_034700305.1 Protaphorura armata | reverse complement strand
TCTCCAATGGATTGGGCTGGTTGGAGTTGTGGACGTTTTGTACAGTCTACGTTGTGTGGGTAGTCGCAGGAGTGATAGGCGTCTGAGAATACAAATCCATCTTCACAGAGGAGCTCAACGACCTTCCCCTTCCCATTTTTTCCACAAGCCCAGTATTTGTCACATTGTTTAGAGTCCGCAATGTGGTAGGTTTGGTTCCTTGGGATGCACTCTTCCGTGGGGTCACCAAGCACAACTGAAATATTACAAGAAAAATTAAATTATTATAAAGTACATTTTGGGGTTAACTGAGATCGGGGTATCTCGATAATTCAAAAAATTGGGTATAAATTTTTTTTCTGACTGCACGAAATGATGTCAAAAATATTGTGCTGGGGCAATTTAAGATTTTTTTATTTAAAAGTAATAAGTTTCAGTAATTTCAGTGTTGAAAAATTGAAGTATGTTCTATAATATTTTTTTGATAATAAAATTGTGCTTAGTACTTACACTGAACGATATAAAAGGCAGAAACGAAGGTAAAAATTGTGAATGCCGTTTCCAACCTCATGGTTTGCTTTGTGTGTTGTACAAATTAATAAAAATAAATTGAAGAGTGTACTATTTAAGTTGAGTTTAAAAAATATTAAGACTTGAACTCTAAGAGGTAAAAATTGTGACTGGAGTCAAAAGTCTGAAATCATCTGGATTTATAACCTCGGGAATGGGTCATGCTCATGCCATGCCTTGCCGTCTTGGTCAGGTAGGTGTAGTGTAGTTGGAGAATTTCCAGGTGTATTCAGGTCAGGCCTGAGCTGTGCTTGGCTGGAATTATTTTTTTGCAGTAACACGTGCATGACTACATATAGGAAACTGGTTCATACCAGATTAGATTGGACGGATGCATGGACATTGACTCCTCCAGTTAACTTTCGTCCCGTAGCACTCACGTTTTCTGAATGGAAGAAAAATAAAATTTCTCCAGTCAACCCGGCGCCCGCGATTGGAATTTGATGATTATCTGCATGATATGGTATTCACGTCCTATTTCATTCTATTCCATGTCCATGACCTTTTATTTTTTTTGTACTGTATAGAACACAATGGAAAACTCAACCGTGTGCAAAATATACGGTACAGTTATTTGTTACTCACTTTTATATATTTAACTAGGTATGCATAAGAAAACTACAATGAAATTAAAGGACAGGGCTTTACTGGTATTTGGCTCACACTTGTTCCTTGGAATAACACCAGTAATAAATTTTGTTCCTTAAAATAGCAAAATGTGAAAATAGTTTTTATTTCCCTTGAAATTAAATGATAAAATGAAATTTTGCAAATAAAATGTTATTAGTCATTTTGACAAAAAATTTAATATGTTATCATTTTAACTGCTTGTTGTCGTGTCCTTTCTACGACAGCAGAGACAAAAGCGTCTGACACATTGAGGTAAGAGTATCAGAAAGTGGGCTCTCAACGTTTTTCCCAGGATAACATAAATCAGAAAATTTACGGAACAATTGATGACAATTGGGACACAAGAAATAGCCTCTGTTGTTGACAGCTGGATTTGCTCGTATGAAGCTAGGAAATAAAACACAATTGCAATATGCACTGAATTACACAAAACAAAAACGGCAACGACACAGAGAAGCATTTTGGTCATGGGTGACATGGAAGTGACATCTTGGGTCCCTGATTGGAGAGTTGTTCGGATTTGATTCGAGAATTTAGTCTGCAACAAAATATTAGTAATTAATTAATAGAAATAATAGTTTAACTTACTACAAACTCACCTGTAAGAAAATTTTAAAATTGAAGAATGCGACGAGAATGAATGGGAGAATGTACATGAGAATGACCCAAACCCATCCGTGATAAATTGTCCTGTAACTCTCCATTCTCATTAACGTTGGTTTGTAGAACTCATTCCAACTCGGACTGTCTTCTGAGTAAGTGTTCCATTCGTAGGATTCAATCCAACGCGGAATGTTCAGAAGTACAGAAAATATTGAAATGGTCGCAATTGCACGAATGGAATTTCGACGGGTTAGAAGATATTTCGATTTCAATGGCCAACAGACAGCGACGAATCTCTCCAAAGAGATGAGGAGTGTTGTGTAGACGGAAGCAGTGTAAACTAGTTGTAAAAATCGATTAGAAAAAGTAAAATCTAGATTGAAATGAAAGAACATTTTAAAAACTCCTCAAAAAAAACAAAAACTTTTTAAAAATTTGTAAAAAACAAATCCAAACTCACTTGAAACTCTTTCGGCTGCAATTTCCCATCCCGTGCCTTCTTCGCCAATTCCTTCACATTCCCTGCTATTTCGATCAGCCCCTTTTTATTCGCTCCAAAAACGATTGGCGTTATTAAGCCTTTATCAGTTGAGACTGCGACGGAGACGTCCACTGAAGAGTACCTATGCAAAATGATGGAATAATTATTTTGCTGGAGAAATGTTAAAATGTGCTGCTGGACAACGAAATCTTTTCAAAGGAATTCGGTTGAAAGTATTGGATCAAAAAATCGACCCGAAAAATAAAAAATCCCAAGAACCCTTCAAATAAAAATCCAGAATTCGCAAAAAATTTTGTCCAGAATTTTCACTAATTCTCCAGAAAAACTTTGCAAAAAAAAATACTCTTTATTGAGTACTCTTTATTAAATACTCTTGTTAAGAATTGGGGGCAAAAGACAAGGAAAATGGGGCCAAATTTCGAAAAAAAAATTGTCAAAAAAGTCAAAATTTTCAAAATTTTCTTAAAAACACCCAAAAAACGAAATTCCAATAGCTCAGAAAAATTTTCAAAAAGACTTGTCAAAATTGTTAAGAAATTGGGGGCAAAAGTATAAGAAAAGAGGGTCAAAATTTCCCAAAAAACTGTCCAAAAAACGAAAATCCAGAATATCACAAAAATTTCACAAAATTCCAATCCTCCCAACTGGACAAAATAACTTGTAAAAATCCTTCCTCTGGAGTCTCCAGGCCCATCGTTGCCTTGTCCGTTTCAATCTCGGCTAATAAATCTCCCTCACTTAATTTGTCGCCTGTAATTGATATTTTTTTTTAATTTATATTCTGGACAAAAATAATTGTGTACAATATATTTTCCTGGACAAAATTTATTTGTCCAGGGAAAATCTCATACCCTCCTTCTTCTCCCAACTAATGATCGTTCCAAATTCCATGGTTGGACTCAGAGCTGGTAATAGGACTGGAGTGTGGGCTGGAAGGTCAGCGTACGTACGATGCTGGATGAGCTGGAAGATTGGTCTTGGGGTGCTGGAGAATTTAAAAGTACTGATTAATTAAAATCAACTGATTAATGAAAAGTACTGATTAAAAATTAGAAATTACAAAGACTCACCAATTACACTTGCTGGCCATTCCGATCAGACTGGAACGGAGTCCAGTCGTCCATGCCCGATTTAATAAAATTGTGGGGCTCATTTCTATTTACAAGTGGGGGTTGGTTGAATTTGAATTTGATTTCCTGGAGAAGAAAATTGCGAAGGACTGGCTGGAGAGCGGTTGTTTGACTAGTTAGTGTAATGCTCGACTGGAAATAAGAGAATGAGATGAGAAAAAATTGTGGAGGATTTGAAAAATGAGTCGGTCCACGGTGGGTCGTCCACGTATTATATTTATAGTTCGATTTATGGAATTTTTTGGAAAATTACCGTTCGATTTAAATTTATTTATATTTTGTTAATTTTACCTTTGGTAGGTTTTTTGGGCGAGGACTCCAACTCCTAGACTCCTTTTCCGTTCCACTTTTTCTCCAGCGGAGAATAATTTTATCCAGTAATTGTAAGGAAATTATTAATTTCAAAAGTTGACCGGAGGCGGACACTCTGCGACTGCTCAGCTCAACCTTGAAAGAGTGAATGAAAAAATTGGGACAAATTTCATGAAACGGAAGCAGTGTAAACTGATATTTACATGTCAATTAGAATATATAAAAGGTAGAAATTAAGAGTGTATCAATGAATGCACAAAATTATTGATTTCTTACCAGTTTTGCTGAGTGGATAAATGAAATATGCCAGGACAGAATTTTGTTCGTTTAACCAGAGATGCTCATCCACAGTGTACTCTGTTGATTTAGAGCCAGTCGAAATGAACATTCGATAAAATAATTCAGCGTTGAAATACGCACTGCCCAGATACGTTAGAATTACTCCAGTGTCAAAAAATGTCAGTGCAAACAAAATAATTCCAGCTGAGTTTTCCATCTTTGTCTTGAGTAACACCATTCCGCTCAGAATATTTCCTGTCGTTCCAATTCCAATGAGGATAACGAGAAATAAGAAGTAAGAATAAATGATTGCTTGTGTCTCCACGGGTTTAATGTCATCTGTTGATCCATCGTACAATCCATATGATGTGGAATCAACAGCTACAAACCATTCCAGGAAATGAACACCCGTGCTGTCTGTGTATTTCTCCCTGTTTAGTGCAAGCGAGTGAACTCGCTGTATAACAGGGGCCACGTTTGTAACCCTTTCATTTAAAGGGTCAGTATATTCACCATGCCTATAACCGGCTGCTATTAAGTTCTTCATGGCTTTTCCAAATTCATATGTTTTTACGGGTGGGTCAAAATCGAATGAAAGTTGCAAAAACGTCACAGAACTATTTAACACGGATAAAAAAGCTGTAGGGTGTACAATGAATTGGGACCCAGTTTCAATCTCATCAATATTTGGAAACATCAGCTCAAAATTGTTGAAGAATGTTTTGCTGTCCTCTGCAGTGCTTTCAGTAATTTTAAAAATTTGTAAGTTTGGAAATCGGAGTTCTTCAGATTGGCGTGAGCGAGTCAATGTTACTTTTGAGAGTTGGAGATATTCTAGTTTGTCCGCATATATTTGTGAAATGTCAACTTTACCCATATTGTCAATTGTAAGGGTTTTCAGATTGGCTGTCATTTTCAATAGGTCATAGAGATTTCCATTCACAAAATTTGTCTTTCCGATCCACAGGGTATGTAATCTCTTCCATATTTGGAGATTCAGGAGATAAGACAAGTCAAGGTCACCTAGTTGTCCAAACTCAAGATGTTGAATTCCATTCGCCGTTTTCAGTACGTCGTGTAGGGTTGGTCCTTTCAGTGTCACATTCACTATCCTTAAATATGTTAATTTTCCAAATAATTCTGCACTTAAATTACTCGAACCTCGGGCTGAGAAATCCGCTTCACCAATCCCTTCAATTTGGAGCTTTTGCAGACTCTTTGCATTTTTCAAAATGTCCTTCAGGCTTCCATTGGTTAGTTTCGTGTTTTCTATACGAAACGAAGCGCAATGTTCAGGTAATGAGTAGAATTGACGACTTGAATTATCTGTATTGTTGTAATGCCAGTTAGAAATGTCCAATTCATCCATGTGTTTAATTTCAAGACTCTCGAGATTTCTTGCATTTTTGAGAAGATCGTAGAGTGTTCCGCTCACCAATATTGTTTTACTTAAAGTAAACTTTGTCAAATTCTCAAGGAATGGCGTATTTGGATTTAGTTTGGACGCGTCTAATTCTCCACAATTTTCGAGAATGAGCGTTTGTATTTCGGTGGCCTTGTTTAGTACTATAGCAAGAGCTCCATTTACTAACACTGTCTTTACTAGTGTTAGGGAAACTAACTTGTCAAATGTTTGCAATGGTGGGAAGAGTAATTTTGAAATGTCAACTACACCCAACCGATTCATGTACAAGTACATGAGATTAGTCACAGTTTGGAAGATGTCACCCAAAGTTCCATTTGCCAAAATGGAAGTCTGTAGGGTCACAGAAGTCAAGGAATCACTGAAAGTAAATGAGTTTGGATTAAAAACACAACCCTGTACGTCCAGCGTTTCTAGATTTTCCATGCGTACTGGTGGTGTTGATTCGTTCCAAAACAAGTTAGCTTCGGACAACGCGAGCAAGCGAAGATATTGAAGATGAGTTGCACTTTTCAAGAGATCATCCAGAGTTCCATTTACAAACTTCGTAGCAGAGGTTGATTAATAATGAGAACTCAAAGTCAAATCAAATTATTTAGTTTAATTAAATAAATTTTTTGGTTTAAAATACATAAAATAAGTTAAAGTGAAAAGAAGTTCTCCACTACAAAGAGCCTACACAAGCACGAAACCTGTTCTTGAAAAAAATTCTACAAGAGATTTTTAATTACGAGCCTAGCCGGTTTCAGGTTTTTGCCATGCATGTGTTTTGAATGTCAAGACAGAGCATATCTCAGCAACAAAGGACAACTTGCGCGCAATACATGGCTTAAGATATGCCAGTGTTTGGATGTCTACATGCCCTGCTCTTTTGATTCCTCTGAATATCATGTTTACTTTTTTTTTTATAAAAGTGGGACAAATTCCTGATCACTACGGTTTTACTATTGTTTAAGGGAAGGGGAAGCGCGACTGATCCGAATTCTTATAGACCCATCTCAAATCTATCAGCTTTGAGCAAACTTTTTGAGAGAGTACTCAAGATGTATATTATGAAGAAAATGTAGTTTTATACTCATTTTTTACTCGCTGACAAAGGTGATTTAGTATTAGTGATGTTTGTTGATTTGCGAAGCGCGTTCGACTATGTTAGACACTCTTGCCTTCTTGTTCCGTGATCTCTTACGACTAGTTCATTCATATTTTGCGTTTGTCCATAAAAGCTTTCTATAACATTTCCTTCGCCCGTTCACAGCTGTGCAAGTTTCACCATGCTCAATTATAGGGTTTTCCTCGAATCAGGCCAGTGCTTCGCTAAGGTTATTCGTATTCGTCATGGTGTTGGTCAAACGGATGGCAACACTTGTCTGGATTACCAGATACAATAATTATCCCCCTGATTTCATTTCAAAAATAATGTATAAATGTACATATTTTGAAATCAGGCTTTAAAATTAATGATTTCTTTTTTCGTATTTCTAAAAAGTATCAACTGTCTTAATCAATTCAGCTCCAGAATCTATCGTAGAATGAGGACCAAAAATTGACGTGATATAATTTCTCCTTCTGCCCATAGTTCTCGTGAGTGTGGAGTGCGTAAACGGTGTGTATGTTTTAATTAAGACGTTAATTTATCATTATGTATTTCCAATGTACACGGTAGGACATATGAATGAAAATTCAGTTTTAGATTTTAATGGCTGTATTGCCTAACGTATACTTGATGTAGTCTATTCTTTTTGTATTTGTATCATCTTATTTCATTGAAATTAAATGATAATGATAAAGAAGTTTTGTTTAAAAATGTTATAAGCATATAATTTTTATTCAGAGATAAAATTGAATGTGTTATCATTTTAACTGCTTGTTGTCATGTCCTTTCTGCAACACGTAAGAAAAAAACGTCTAGCACATTCAGGTAAGAGTGTCAGAAAGTGGGCTCTTAACGTCTTTCCAAGTACAACGTAAATCAGAAAGTTAACAGAACAGTTGATGACAATTGGGAGACAAGAAATCGCTTCCGATGTTGACAATTGGATTTGCTCGAATGTAGCCAGAAAATAAAACACAATTGCAATATGTACGGAATTACACACAATGAAAACGGCTACGACACAGAGAAGCATTTTGGTCATGGGTGACATGGAAGTGACATCTTGGGTCCCTGATTGGAGAGTTCTTCGGAGTTGATTCGAGAATTTAGTCTGCAACAAAATATTAGTAATTAATTAATAGAAATAATAGTTTAAATTACTACAAACTCACTTGTCGGAAAATCATAATATTGAAGAAGGCGACGAGAATGAATGGGAGAATGTACATGAAAGTGACCCAAACCCATCCATGATAAATTGTCCTGTATGTCTCCATTCTCATCAACGTTGGTTTGTAGAACTCATTCCAGGTCGGACTGTCTTCTGAGTAAGTGTTCCATTCGTAAGATTCAATCCAACGTGGAATGTTCAAAAGTACAGAAAATATTAAAATGACTGAAATTGTACAAATTGAATTTCGACGGGTGAGAAGGTATTTGGCTTTCAATGGCCAACAGACTGCGACGAATCTCTCCAAAGAGATGAGGAGTGTTGTGTACACGGAAGCAGTGTAAACTGATAAGGAAATATAAATTATTAAATGATATTGTACGAATCAATTTGAAATTATAGAATATTAGGAAGACATCCCGAATAAGTGCTAAATACAATTGATTTCTTACCTGTTTTGTTGAGTGGATAAATGAAATAAGCCAAAATGGAATGTTGCTCGTTTAACCAAAGGTGCTCATCCACTGTGTACACGGTTGATTTAGAGCCACTTGAAATGAACATCCGGTAAAATAACTCAGCGTTGAAATACGCACTGCCCAGATACGTTAGAATTACTCCAGTGTCAAAAAATGTTAGAGCAAATAAAATAACTCCAGCTGAGTTTTCCATCTTTGTCTTGAATAACACAATTCCGCTGAGAATATTTCCTGTCGTTCCAATTCCAATGAATACAAGGAGGAATACAAAATAAGAATAGATGACTGCTTGTGTTTCCACGGGTTTAATATCATCAATTGTTCCCGTGTAGAATCCATATGATGTGGTGTCATAAGCTACAGACCATTCCAAGAAATCACTCGTGCCGTTTGTGAATTTAGCTCTCCATAATGAAAGCAAGTGAACCCGCTGTACCACAGCGTTGCCGTTTGTAACCCTTTCATTTAAAGGATCAACATATTTACCATGAGTATAACCGGCTGCCATTAACTTCTTCATGGCTTTCCCAAATTCAAAGGTTTTCACGGGTGGGTCAAAGTCGAATGACAATTTCAAATTTTTCGCAGAACTGCTCAGAAATGATAAAAGAGCTGTCGGATGTACAATCATTCGTGAGCCTGTCTGAATTTTCACAATATTTGGAAACATCTGGCCAACGTTGTGAAAAAGTGATTTGCTGTCCTCCGCTGCACTTTCAGTAACTTCTAGGGTGTGTAAGTTTGGAAATCGGAGTACTTCAGATTGACTTGAGCGTGTCAGTGTTACTGTTGAGAAATAGAGAGATTCCAATTTGTCCGGATATATTTTTGAAATATCAACTTTACCCATAGCTTCAATTTTAAGGACTTTAAGATTGGGAGTCACTTTCAAGAGGTCATAGAGATTTCCATTCACAAAATTTGTCTTTCCAATCCACAGAGTGTGTAATTTCTTCCAAATTTGGAGGTTCAGGAGATTGGATAAGTCAACGACCCCTATGTTTTCAAATTGAAAGTGCTGAATTTTATTGGCCGACTTCAATACATCGTGTAGGGTTGGTCCTATTAGTGTAGTATTCACAATTATTAAATATGATACTTGTCCAAGTAATTCTGCGTGCCAGTTATTCGAACCACGTTCTGAGAAATCCACTTCACCAATCCCACTAATTGTGAGAAATTGAATATTCTTTGAATTTCTCAAAAGGTCCTTCAGACTTCCATTGGTCAGTCTTGTGTTTAGAATATGAAATATTATAGAGGATTCAGGTAATGAGAAATTCTGAACACTTGAATTATCCGACTTGTTGAAATTCAAATTAGAAATGTCCAATTCACCCATGTCTTTAATTTCAAGACTCTCGAGTTTTCTTGCATTTTTGAGGAGATCATAGAGTGTTCCGCCCACCAATTTTGTTTTACTTAAAGTAAACTTTGTCAAATTCTCAAGGAATTGCGAATTTAATTCTAATTTGGAGATGTCTAATTCTCCACAATCTTCTATATTGAGCGTTTGCAGTCCGGTGGCCTTGTTCAGGACGTCGTGAAGTGTTCCATTCAGAAATTCTGTATTAACAAGTGTTAGCGAAACTAACATGTCAAAAGTTTGGAAAGACGGGTGAAGTAAGTTTGAAATGTCAACTTGGCCCATCGATATCAAGACCAGGTATTTGAGATTAGTGATAGTTTTGAAGATGTCAGTCAATGTATCATCTGTAACCAGGATGCGCTCCAGAGTCAGAGAAGTCAACCGATCACTGAAAGTAATTGAGTTTGGATTAAAAGCACAACGTGACATCAGCAGTTCTTTTAGACTTTCCAAGTGCACTGGTGGTTTTGATTCGTCCCAAATCAGTTCTTCAAACATCAAAAACAATTTGAGGTATTCAAGTTGACTCGCACTTTTCACGAGATCACCCAGAGTTCCATTTATGAACTTTGTGCCAGCCAATGTGAGGGAAACAAAGGACTCGCTAAAAATTATTGAATTTGGGTTCAATTCAGAAGACCACATTTCTAAATTCTCCAAACTTTTCAATTGCGCTGGTTTTGTATTATCCCACGTTAAGTTTACATAAAAGAGATTGATACGCCTCAATTGATCGGCGGGAATTGAAAGTACGTCAATATCTCTGCGAGTTATTTCTAAAACACCAGCCGCATCAGGTTGTAATAACTGGACCTAAAGTGGAAGAATTACACATAACCATTTTTCAGAATTATGTTATTATAATATTATTTGTGACTAAAAACACAACAAAACATTACCCTTGTGAGTGGCAAGTCAGCTGCTCCTGTTAAATTATTCAGGTTTGTCAGCAAGAATACCAAAGCGATCACTCCGCGGTGGATAACAGAAGTCATGTCGAACTAATTATTTCAGTTTTGAATTTTTAAGTAAAATTATTTATCTGGCTCAGAAATTGGTTCAGTCCAATATAAACAATTTCTCCTTCAAACTTGTAGTGTGGCACACCCAGTAATACGTAGATATCTACTCTGAATAAATTATAGTTAAAAGTTCCTACTTCCTTCACAGTAATTCACAGCTTGAATGTACTTATAGAATTAGACTTCTTGCGAATTATCAGTTCTTTCCTTGTAGCAAGTTATGTCCTTTTATGGTACTAGACCGACAGTCACAAGGGAGAATCGTCGAACTGTAATCATCGCACTGTCTTATGATACTCTATACTCTTTTGTAATAAAAACTATTAAGTCAACTCTAGTGTTTTGCAAATCTTATTTGATATAAAAACACAATAAAACTGAAGAAGTTTTTAACAATAAAATGTCAATGAGAACTCAAAGACAAATGAAAGAATTATCTAGTTATAAACATTTTTAGTTTGAAATGCATAAAATGAGATAAAACCAGTTTTCCTGCCGACAGAGCCTTAAAAATCAAGAAACCTGTTCTTGAAGAAAATTGCACACGTTGAATTTTATTTACAAACAGTGGCGTGCACAGCCAATAGGCCAACGGGGCCATGGCCCCTCCTCGATTTTTCGGGAAAACAAAGACTGGAGGAA
>JAQIXO010001828.1:0-11206 GCA_034700305.1 Protaphorura armata | reverse complement strand
CGTAGTCGTATTCTCAACATGATGTTTCCAGGTCAGCGTAGTGTCCATCCAAAGTCCAAGGTACTTGAATTTTGTGAATGGGAATGGAATGGGAAAGGTTAAAGGGAATGCTTGTGTCTTATTAAGATAATTCGGGTTGTTTTTATGTTTATTACTGGGGGATCACAAACCCGATTGTAATTCGTGCTGAAATAAAATGATGAGTCTGCATTCGTATTGTTGTTAATATGAGACAATCCGGTATGCTTCGTTTGTTTCGTAAATGAGGAGGTTGTAGGGTGGAAAGGTCAGTCATCCATTGTCAAGTTGAATTTGAATTTGGGAAGCCAGCGTGCATAATGAACACGAATTCAAAGAGAACATAATAGAAAGAGCGAGAAATGTGTCACGGCCAGAATTTCTGCAACCCGGATGAGATATTTATCGACTGGGCGATGCATGTATACATGCGGGTTTTGTTTCTATGCGGGTATTGTTGATAAAGTTTTACTCAATGGAGAGGAAAATCCTAACTGTTTATACATGCAGGATTTCTCCTTTTGAATAATTCACAGACTAGGAATGGGTGGACTTGTAGATTGGTTTAGTGAGCTCAGTTTCGCACTGTATCTTTGAGATAGGAGTTGAATTCTTTTATGTGCAACAAAATATTAAATGAAGTGTTTTTATATTGTTGACATCCAAGGGTAAAAGTACCTTGCTACAGTTTTCCATTTGGTTAATGTCTACATTGCTTTCCGGAGGGATCGAACCCGCATCGTGTCGAAGTAGGTATGGCCGTGTACTACTATGCTATGATTTCTACGCTACCAGAATTTCTCTGCGGTAGAAACTTGATATCAGACATTGAATCTTTGCATCTGGTTGATGGGAAAAACTTTAGTTCTTCTCATCTCAAAATCCTAACACTTGTTTATGAACCAGAAACGTATCAAGAAGGATTTGAAGCTTAATCCCTTCAAATAAATACTAAGCCTTGCTAAGGAGATGAATGTAATCACAACAGTACACAAACTAAGCCGTGAAAAATGAGGAAACTATGAAATTAAACGGCATGGGATTTTAAATCCTCTTGGATGAATTGTTTTACATACATACATTTGGAATGAGAGAAAGTGGTTAGAAATGAAATATTTTTGTTCAAGTGTGTGTACGTTTTTAATAAGGGTGAAGGAAAATGAGTAATATGGTCGGTTTTTATTTCCTCGGAAAAATAATCATTATTTTCATTTCCATTGCACTATAGTTCAGGTCAGGTACGAATGTGGCAGAAAAAGTATTTTCTCTTGAGAAAATGTCCCCGCATTACATTTTTTTCTTCTCACATTTTCCTTGGGCTGAGGTGAGATTTATGCGTATAATATCATGCGAGGGGGGTTTCCCCTGTGGAGTCTGCTGGGCGGCTCGTGTAGATGGATTTGATTTATAAGTCAATTATGAAATTTTCTCACCGCAAAAAAAAACTTTCTCCTATGTACGCATATGACTAGAATTCGGGTTAGTCTTTTTTTTCTTGGGTTAAGGCGGGTAGGCAGGTACTAACCCACCAACTAAAGAATGACATAAAGTTTACACTGATCGTCCCTGAGTTTCATTGAATACCTAAATCTTTCTCATGTGTTCCATAAAGCTGTTACTACCCACCGAAACTCGACTCTTTCTTTGGACTTGGAGGTGAACAATAGAATTCTCTCCGTCTGCGGTGGAGTAATATTATGAGAAATGAGATTACATTACACTTTAAGGACTTTTGATGGTTGACGATCATTACTCGGATTTATTAGGTGGGACCAAGTTTTCAGCTAACTTTTGTTCCAATGTAATGTAATGGTGTGAATGTGTGTCCTCAGCTTCTTTGCCTTTTACTGCTTAAATACAGACTTTTGTTTCACAGTTTAGAGTTTTAAGTTGACAGCCCAGAGCACACCGGCACACTCGACCAAGTCAATCGACCTCCTTTTTCAAACACATTTGTATTCAACTGCTTCTTGTTGCAGTTTTTAAAATGGGATCTCTTTCAAGGTATACGTGTGCATACACACATACGTAGTTGACAGAGAATGAACAGACAGAGAGTGCGAATAAGTTTTATGTTATTATTATTCTTATTTCTTATTACAAGTACTGTACTGACTCTAACGACCAAGCTAAACTATGTACTAGCCTCTGGCCTCTATTGACTTTTGCTGCAAAGTTGGTCAGACATTCCCATTGCTATTTCTGAAGATTGCACCCTTATTTCTTATTCATGAAATAAAGTAGGTCGAAATGGTGACACGCTCAAATTAAACCAACTCGAGTTCATCGGCCAAATGACTTTTGATGTTTTGGTTCGTTTTGTCTGATATTTCTGCACTCCTGCTGGTCTGGAGAAACTATTTTGAGACGAGCATAATTTGGTAGAAAATTGAATTGAAGTTTAAAGTCAAAGAATTCGTTTGATGCATCACAAGTAACCCACAGGCTCGCCTTGAGTTCTACAAAGACCGTAGAACCTTTTCCATTAGTGGAATTGGTTAAAATGCGTCTATAACATGCACACACACGGGTAATTTAGCAAGGAGCTTGACATTGAGTTAAAATGGTGGTAAGCTTCATTAAAGAAGGGCAGAATGTCAAGGAAACAATTCCGTAATGCTCTCATTACGTTTGCAAAGTTGATTCATGCATGTTATGTGATGAATTAATCCATGACGGAACATAATATATTACATCGCTTGTCCTCTTTTATTTATACATTGTTTGTTTTACTTTTCTGCATTTATTTTAGAGGTCATGAATGAACGCAAGTAAGGTTCCCTGTTTTCTCACACTTGTAAGAATAAGAGGGGGTAGATTGTACGTATACAATGAGCATGAGAGTTTCTGACTCCCCTCTTCTTTGTTGTATGAATTTTGTGTATTTATGTGGTAATTCATCGTGGTTAGCTCGAGCTCATTCAACACAAGTTGAATTTGAGCATCCTTTTATGACCCTCTCAAGTTTATTTTCTTGATCATTGAGTTTTTAACGTTATTGTTCTAATTTTATGGCATGTTCTTGGTTTATGGACTTTATACTATTGTAGATCTAGACTCGTTTTCATTCGTCTGCACTTGATAAACCTACGTAGCATTAATTTAATTGCTCTGCTTGCTGAGAAGAAATGATCTCTCACATTTGTCTCTCCGTCCTTCACAGTTGGTCTCTTTTGTCAGATGAGGGGTTTGTAGTTGTAAAATGTGAGTGTATTGTACATGGACGGGTTTTAAAAGACGAAAGAGGGTGTGATTTTATCTCTATTTAGTGCACACTGTTATTTTTTTGCTATCATCGAATTTAATTTTTGATTCCTATTTAAACCGCTACTATCAAAATTAATTATATGGAATGCGCGTATTCACAAATTAATTAGTTATAAGTAGCCGCAAGGGTAGAGTATTTTCTGTCGAAGAAAAAACAATATTTTTTGGATTTGGAGTCCCTTGTCCATTTACACCAGACAAACGTGACATTTCTGAGTTTGAGTGCTATAAAGCGATCCAGTTAGATTGAGAGACTGTGAAGGCGAAGCACGTGCGACGTTACATAGAGAATTTAATTGTCCTTTGTGGAAGGGAATTCATTCTTAGAGGTCTGGGCCGACAGTTGGCAGTCACTAAAACCTTCTCCAGAAAAGTGACTACTTAAGACTTGAGTTAAGTTTTTGGTGATTGAGTGAGTGACTTGGATGGAAGGAACAGGGAACAGAAGAGTAGACGTAAGAATCGTGTAGGAGTACTTGTAGTAGTAAATTCATGTTTATAGCTAATGTAATAATACAAGGAAGGAAGGAAGAAATTGGGAGTAAAGTCATTCTCCTCAGACTCGACCCGGTCGAGGAAAAGGCAATAATGTAATGTAATGTTTTATGACGAAATCTGAAGTCTCCAGGAAAGGGAAAGAAGAAGAACAAGTGAAGGACCACCAATCGTGGTTCTTCTTAGAAAGAATGAATGGAGAGGTCTCTTTTTACAACTACTTGGAAGTAAATGGGTGGAGGGCTAGGGCCAGAGTGATTTGGAAAGAAGAAGACGAAAAAGAAGAGATGACAGGACCAATTCCAGTTGGGCGGGTAGTGACTTTTTGTGATTAAATTGGTGATTTATATCGGTTGATTGCTCATTGGCGCAGGGAACAAGTCAGGAGTCTCATTCGACTGCACACGCACAGCATTTAGAAGAGGTCTCAAACTATTCTTCCAAAAACTTCCAAAGGTATGTGCATTAAGACATGCCTATAAGGTTAAGTTCCCTCCTCGTCTTTCTTTCAAATAACTTTTACTAAAGATCTCAAATAGTTCTGCTATGTATATACGATGGAGCACGACTCAGATATAGAAGTCTTCTCAGATTCGATCCTACAATGTGTTCACTTCTGTCCGGGTCTTCGGCATTGTCCTCTCCCACGGTTGGTGTCGATATTAGTATTGTACAGGGTCGGCCAGAAAAACACATTCTCACTCAAATGGTGAAACTTTGGCAGACAATAAGAATTTGAGTATCACCTTTTTGGTACACCCTGTAGAGTGTAGTGTCTTATGCTATAAGTTCATGTCTAATTGTGCTGGATCCAGCAAATATCAATTCTTACTTACTTTGAGTCTACCACAGGCATGGAGTTGGGGGAAACCCCAAACGAACCGTTTTTGGTGACTGGTTTGGCTAGCAACCCGAATTAAAGTGAGTAAATAGGAGAGGGAAAGCCCATTCCAACTTTCTAATCGTGGGAGAAAGTCTGATTCCGTGTCCTTTTGTCAGTATGTGTAGTGTATGTATGTCTACGAGAGAGCTCCGTGCTTTCTTCCTTCACTCTGAAATCTGGTGAGGGGGTTTCATTTCATTTCATTCCATTCCAAATGAAGATAATGTGTTTGGCCTGACTACGAACAGAGTAATATATTATGGTAGTTTTACCTTTCAAAGTATCCTGGCTCTCCAACTGAATTCCGTCATTCTCCACAGATATTACAAGTAGGAGGTGTGAGTTTATGGAGTCCATTCCATAGTTTAGCTGTTCGTGCGTGTGAAGGAAATAATACAGATTTTAGATTAGGTGTTGCTTTGTTCATTTTTATACATGGAAAGGGTTTGGCGTGTTTGAATTGATACATGTTAATGTATATTCTTACGCATATTTCTTTCTATTGTCATATGCATTTACTTTCACTTCAATTTGGAGAATGTGAATCAGAATATACACTAAATATAAGAAATTGTAACCCTTTACGAATAGAGTGGTCGAAAGTACGCATAACATATGTAGTCAGAGCATTTCGATTTATGTTCTTGAATTTACCTGCCGTCAATGTAAACACGTAGCGCACGGCATGGCAGTAAATGCGAGGAGAGCGAGCACGTAGGATCTAGATTTGAATGCATGAATGTGAGTGTGAGTGCACAGGAGAGCTTAGGAATTGAGTTAAAATAATAATGCAAAATGCTTACATCTTGACATGAAGTACTTTCGGAAATGCGCTTCTCATTTCATTTTACATTAGACTACTACGTAATGTTCCCGCTCAGATGTGATGAGTTTAGTGTCTACCTTTCTACCTAACATAAATTAATTCTTCATATATGGAAATCCCTGAGTAACAGGGGTATTAAAATGTCAAGTATTAAGGATACATGTTCAATAGAAACAATGGAGTTGGAATGTAATGGAATCCACTCCATGCATTATATTAAATTAGAGATGATTTCTTGCTCTTGCTTTTGCTCGTCCCTTCTCTTTCGTTTCCTTTTATACTCTCTCGGTTTGTTGTTCTTGGGGAATCCGGGTAGTTTACTCGTGAGGGGAAATGCTTTAGTAGTTAAGTAAATACCTTGTGGGGTTTGATCGTAACCATACTGAACGCATGTTCCATGGAAATGGAAAACATTATGTAACACAGCTCACTAGGATTAGTAGTAGTGAATTGACATTTGATATTGCATTAGAGCAGTAGGGTGTCTCTTTTATTAGCCTTGAGTTTTCAGGCCTAAGCTTTTTCTTCTTCCGCTTTTTGGTCTTGATCTTAAGGCGGCCAAGGTTTGACTTTCACTCTTTGAATTTCACGGCTCGAATAGATTTCCATAGATTCTCATTTCACATTTCAATGTATGCGAGTAATGCAAGTCTCCGTACAGAAAGTGATATTGCCAGATGCCCTTTTTGGATACCATGGAGAACAATGCCGAGGAGGGAGATCCTGAGCGTGATAGAACGAGGAAAGAGGTGTAATTTTGTAAACATATTATAGGACCGGCTAACGGAAACACTCCCTTCCTTGTGAACATTGTGCGTATTATGTTTGTGCGTAGGGATCCGAGAAAAGACGATACGACGCTGGAACGCAAAGTTTCCTTATAAACAAGTTACGGAACGGGTTTCGTCTTTGGTCGTGGTTCGTGGCTAATAGCCATGCAATATGAATTTGGTAAATGACACTTTTGGATTCGTTCATCCTCTATGTCTTCCATGTATTTATTACTTCCTCATCTCCAAGCGTCTTGAGTGTCTCTTTCGAAAAACGTCGTAGCTCTTGCCTGATCTCTTAAATGATAGAACGGGTGGTCTGGTTATATTCAAATGAGGACGTCTCATCTCTATTCTTTTCTCACTCAAAAATTAGAAGGGCTTTGTGTTCTTCATTACTTAATGAGTGCTGACAGAGTTTGTCCTTCCTTCAAGTTTGTCTACCCGCTTTTATCCGCATTATTCTTTTCAATTCCAAGGTTCTGTGAAAGTGCGTCTCTCCTTTCGTCATCTCTAAAGCGAGTTAATTTTTAATTGCGTCCCACTCATTATCATCATCAGTGGCGACGCAATTAGTTTCAACATTAATTTCAACACTTTTGTAATTAGTGTGGCCCAGTTTTATCGGAATTAATTTTTCGGTATTAAGAAATTCCACTCTTTGGATTTTTTATTGTTATGAAAATTGTTGTAGGTGAAAGTTAACGGGAATTGTCTAATTGCACTGAAATTGTGGGTGGAATAATTGTCAGGTTACTTTCAGTTGGGAATTATGATTACGCTTAATGTAATTGCAAATGGTAACTATCCACGTATTTTTCGTGGATGATGAGTTAGCTTTCTATTTGGCCAGGGAAGATAACCGTAGTAGAAAGAAACAGCGAAGAAGGAAATCACACTAAAATTTCTCCCCTTGGAAGTCGTATGAGGGGATGTCTGTACCACTCACTATTTCTCAAACGGACTGACAAAATTGAAATAAGAATGATCCTATTCAAAATTGGGTTCTGGATGTCAGACAATTTGATAAATTTGTAAATTTGGTTTGTAAAGCTGCACTTTGCTTCACTTGCACTTTCTGGAGAAAATAGTGTAGAGTGAGACTGAAAGGTTTTTTTTCTGGAAGAGTTACTATGCTCCCGAGTTCCTATTGTATTTCAGGTCTTGGCTTTTATTATTTGAAGGAAATCGTGAAAGTGTAATTTGTTCCACGTTTAACACCTGAGATCTCCGACTCCCTTCCCCCAGGGACTTTTCTTTATTGGCGTGCGGATGTGTTCACATCTAAAAGAAAAGACCAAGACACATGTCTTTCGTGTCAAGACAAGGAAATGAAATTGGATGGTAGAATGGAATTGAATGAATGAATGTTTACAATAACTTGTGCAGGTGCAGACAATGCAGTCATCGTGATCGTGATCTCGGTATTTTTACAGGCAGTTTTATCTAAATGTTTTTCCTTGGCTATACAATATTTTATACCCAAATTCATGTTCCATAATTTGTGGGTGTAGTGCAATGGTCAAATATTAAGAGATTTTTTCTAAGGAGAAAGTCAAGTGTACTGTACAATACGGATACGGAAGGTCTCCTCTGATGCTACAAAGGAAATGATTGGATGGACGGACGAGTCTTGGTTCTTTACGTTTGGGTCTTCTTGTAGTAAAGAAAAAAATGCCCGACTCGAATGGCAAATGTTAAGTCTTTGGAAAGCCTTGGCGGATCAATACAACATTAGAAAGGTCATAAAGATCGGTTGGATGCCCCGGCACCGTCACTGGCACTGGCACGCTTTATTTCGCTTCCGTTTCAAGATACAATGCTGGCATGTATTGACAGCAAAAAAAAGGAGGAAGAATAAAGAAAGGACGCGGGTATATGTTTTTGAAAAAAACTGAAGAACTTGTATAGCTTTAGGCATTGAGATATTTCACTTTATTTGTGCCCTTCAGCTCAGCTTCTGCAATGCAATGCAGTTGAGTTCAATGTAGTGCAGTGCAGTGCACAAAAGTTCAAGGATACGGATAAAGATAGTCTGGGATTATGTAATGTAATGTAATATAAAATGAAAATAGCTAATGCTCAGAGAGAAAGTGGAGAAAGTTTGGGATTCGTAAATGTAGACAGTTGCATATTGGATTCAAAGTTGGAATATGAGTACCATCCTTTTCAGCTGAATTAGGGAAGGAAGTGAATTTTGTGGCTCTGGATGCGGCTGTCTCACCTGCACATAATGTACAGTTTGATATTCAAATGTACACTACTTTGTATACTCCCATCAAATTTTGAATACATTTTCTTAGGAATTGAATTTCACTAAAAAATTATTAGGAAATGACAAAGTTGGATGTCTTTGAGTAATTCCATCAAACGATAGTTCACAAAGTGCGGTTGTGCCAATTAGATATGGTTCCTGGTTTTTGCCGGTTTTGCTCTCCAAGGACTTTGAAATTTGTCGTACAGAAATACTTTATATGGGGAAAATACAGGGAACCATATTCACTAGTTCCGAGCAGGTGTAGTTTCAATAATATCAATTAATTTCATTACACATTTCAACTTTTTGCCCGACCTGAGAATTTCTGCTCAAGTCAAGATTCCTTCCGAAAAACTTCTGTAATACTTGGCAGGGCTGGAGAATTGTAAAGGAAAGTCTCGCACAGGTGCGAATATGACATCATTATTGCTACTGGGTACGAAGCCAAAACCCAGGTGTGGTATTTTGCATGGACCCGTAGATCTTCGCCAAGAAACTTAGAATATTTATGTGAGGTGATTTTAATTCTTAATGGATATTCGGTTTGATGTTTCCGCTTCACAGCTTCCATAAGTCGTCGGCCCGGGCCGGCCGCCTTATGTTCCTGGGAATTTTATGGGCCCCGAAGGACACCAAGTCAAGGCTTGGCGGAAAGGAATGGGAGGAAAAAGAGTTGGCATTGGTAGAGGTAGTGGAATTGCTATACCATACCTTTCTCCCATGTCGTAATATCTCTTGTGGAACACGGAAGTACGGCACACCGGTGATCTCGAAGAAATTTGTACCAAACCAACAACCCTGGGTTTCTTGGGTCTCTTGAATTTTTTAACAGTTGAATTTCTTAGAAAGCTCGGAAAAAAAGAGAACGAAAAAACTCCAGGAGTTCCAGCTGGCATGCATGGGGGTCTGCTTCTCCTCCTATCTCCAGCGTTTGTTTATGTTTGCTCCCGTGTTTATTTTCTCCAGTGTCTCTTCGAATTAGGTAATGCATAACGCAGGACCCCCTTTTCTTAAGTTTCTTTACTTCTTCATCTTGGGATAGTAAGTAACGGTGCGGTGTGTTCGTTCATAAGGTAGCTAGTCTCATTTTTATTGAATTCTGTAGACATGCGAATCATTTTTACCGGAAGATTTGAGACGAAGGTGCGTGCGTGTTTTTCATCCTACATTTTACTCCTGGGGGTCTATGGGAAGATAAAATGTTCGGAGGAAAGAAATATAGAAGGGTTTGAGTTAATTCCCTTAAGCGATTTTAAACTTATTTGGGTGAAGAGGACGTAGGAAGGTTTAAGTGCAGATACGTGCTGTGTGTTAGTTCTATACCTTTGGACTTGTGTTCAAACCCTCCAACTATTTGTCTTCATGTCACTTTAGGTTTTTTCCTTAAGGGTAAATAACACTACTCTGGATGAAATTAGAAGTAAAGTCCTTGTCATCGTGCATTTATATTTAACTAACAGTGAAACGTTAGTCTTGAGAACGGTTATTGGAGTTGGCTTGGCTGTTGGGCCCAATTTCAAAATACTGCTTTCTGTTTCTTGTCGAACGATTAGTTTATTACACGTAAAGGTAAATGTAGTGTATTGCTATACTTTTGGTCACAAAAAAGCAAAAGGTACAATGAACTGGTCTCGACGTTGAGTTCAGATTTACAATTTTACTACACTTTTTTCTACCGGATGTTGCAGTCTCTTGCTACACGTTTCGGAGTAATTTTAAATACTTACACAAGGTAGACTGTGTTGATTTTATAATTGTATTTTAGGAGTAAGGTTGTCGGACTTCAAAACTAGAAAGCGAATCTGATCATTCGTTGCATGGGACTCCGTAGTGCCCGGTTCTTTTGTATATTTGGTACGAGACATTAATCTTATCCAAACTCAGGATTATGTCCGAAGTATACTCCCACCCTTGCAAAGTTATCATTGGTCTGGAAAAGGTCAGTTCACATGAGACAGTTCTATTTCTACTAGCTCTTGTATGCTAGCTCACTGTAGCTAGATGGAATAGATTGTCTTTCCCCTCATGTTGGATGTTCAACAACTTGGACAAAAATTCCTTGTGACGAATTTCAATTGCCGGTACAGGAGTGCACAATTGTATGTACCCAGATATTCCAGGATTCCAATGGAGAAATGAGGAATGAGCGTCCCAAGGATTAATGCCTCCTAAATTTCTTTTACTATATTCTCAGAAATAATGTACGAACGAAATTAATGAAAACATATATCAAAACAGAAAACAGTATGAGGGCTGAACTAATCGAAAGGAATTTGACCATAAAATAAATGTAAAGATTTCTGCCGCAATATTTTTCTGGTTCTTAAGCACTAAAAGTCCTTGGTTACCTTGAACCCTCGGTCACACCGCCGTCACACTTTTTGAACTTCAACTTCACTATACGCCTCATGTTTCACCCCTTTGACATCTCTTTATAACCCTGTAGCTACATTCTCATTATATTTGTATTCTTAGACTTTATGTGCTTTGGTCTGTAAAAAACCATAATCATCATGCATTATGTCTCGGATGGCCGTACAATACACTTCACACGTTCACATCCCAGTGCATGTACAGGGTGCCACATAATGTCTGCCCCCCTATCTACAGACTAATGTAGAAGTTGCCATGGCAACACAATACATGATTTTTATTCAGAATTTAATTCTTGTTCTAATGAGCCCACTTCC
>JAQIXO010001827.1:0-11207 GCA_034700305.1 Protaphorura armata | reverse complement strand
TGAGTGATGTGTCGTGATTCTTTACACCTACGCAAATCTTTCGACGGTTAGTGGTGACGTGTCGTGTTTCTTTGCACTAACTCAAATCTTTCGACTTTGAGTGGTGTAATCATTTACCACTACACTCATTTCTTTCGACGGTAAGTGATTAAAATGTTTCACTACTCATTTATTTCGACGGTCAGTGTAGGAGGTCTTTCGCATACTGCTTGAGCTTGTCTCAGTTTTTTAATAATGTTAACTGTAAGTGATATCGCTAGTTGAGTTTTTCTTCGCATACACGTGCGCCATGTATGCCTAATACAAATACAAGTAAGCTAATAGCAAGGTAACCCCACGGAGTGATAATCGCATAAAGTGGCAAGGGGGATGACCTCTCCTGACCTTAGACCGGAATAGATTCACTTTGTTAAAGAATAGAGCTTTTGAAGACGTAGTGGAGGTAGGGGATCTGACTGCGACCAGCACTTCTTGGAGTTACCCTGTTAGAAGTTATCACCATATTATTCAATTTCATTAATGTTTGAGCGTTGCGTACATTCTACCGTACCATGCCGTGCGAGCGTTCGCGAGTGAGCGATGCAATGGTCGTTGAACGACAGCCCCTCCATTGAAGTTCAACCACATAATTGTTTACAAAATTTACTAAAAACGATGTTTTTTTATTTCACATTTTCTTGGGATGCTCAAACAATGCATGAAAGCTAGAATCGATGGAATTAAAAAATAAGTATGCCAGTAATTCATTCCAAATTATATTTATGCATAATTTGTTTGGATTTCTATGTACTGCAATGTCGTTTCTTCAATACTGAAAAAACGAGACCCACAGCACGCCAACAATAGGGTGTACGTATCATTTTTATTATCATTATAGTTCTCCGGATCTCGCTTTATTCACTTGTGCACTTGAATTGAACGATAAAATGTAATTAAATCTATGCTGTAATGTACCTAACAGTGCGCCCCTCCTTTCTACAGCAAATATGGAATAATACAAGAGTGAGATATACATGCGTTAGACTATAGAAAGGACAATAAAATCAACAGACACACTGAAATTAGAATATCACTGTTTAGTAATTTAAAAACACCCAATACAGACCCAACAGTAGGGCTTGCTGAGAAACTCATCTCAAACATTATCCGCCAGCTACACTAATGACGGCCTAGGAGGCACGGGAAGTATAGTTGAGTTTCTCAGCAACAGTAGGGCTAAAAATGTCTGGCTCTCATATGAATCTGAAGGCTGATTACGGTTGCAGTCCAATTAATTAATCAATTAATTATGTAGTTGTATTTCACTTCCTTTCTGTTAAAACGATACGATGAAGTCGAGCTGAGAGAATTTTGGTGCATCTTGCATACATGGTAATTTCGGTAATAATATTACCTTGTATTTTTTGGTGGGAAATTGCGGCACGCATGGCGCATGGCGAGGAGATAAAGTATTTTTTTACTGTGAAAAATTCTGTTCATTTTATTCAAGTTTAACAAATGGGGAAACAATGTATTCCTAGTATTCCATGTATTTTAAATTATTTACGTTTCTTGAGACCGCTTGCACATGAAAACCATTGAAATTTTTAACATTTTGGCAAACAAAACATTAAACTTAAAAAATCGTTGCATAAGACTATTAAGCTGTAATTTAATTCATCATAATATTTTTAATCAATAGTGCAAAAAGTACTCATGATATCCATCCGTATGATATAAAAACCCATCGTCACTATCGATATTGGTTGAAAAAATATTACTATATATATGAATTAAAAAAAATTCAGAATTCAATTGTCTTGTAAATGACTAATTTAACCTCAGTTCTTGATCACCGCACTTCTTGAGCCGGGCAAGTTTTGACCTCAGTTTATTTCCAAGTTTTGCAATGATTTTTTGAATTATTTTGTTCAGATGCCAAATGTAAAATAATTTTCCCTTGGATTTCTGGACATTACAGAGAATGATTACATTTTTTAAAATATGCATGAAGAATAATGACGGACTTTTCAGAACAGATGAATGTTTTTATTTATTATCAGAAATAACTGCACTAAAATTCGTACAGTCGCGGTTGGAATACATGTACTTAATTAATGAAAGAACTAAAATTTGCTAGCCGACGCATTAGAAGATTAAACATGATAAATGCTTTTTTAGCGGGTCCATGAAAATTTTCAGCCATACTCAAGAATCCCCCCATCCCATGCACCACTTCATAGACATCAACATCAATGACCGTTAACTCGTTTTCACATTCTTTGCTGCTATTATTGTCCATCCTACAACGAGACTTCACTTCCCTTCTCTTGTTAAGGAGCTCAAAGTATTTTCTCAACCTTTTTTTCATAGACTCTGGCAAATTGGGCGTACATTCTATTGCTATCAGAAGACCATCCTGCTTACGATTGTACATCTGTTGAACACAATCCATGGCTTCCTTTGGAAATTCTAGACAGTGTTCTGTGTACGCTAGTAGTTCGTCCAGTGACTTGATTTTCTGATTGCACGCTCCGCCTGCACCTGGAGCTGGTGATTCTGCAAAGTTAATAGATGAGTACTGATTTTATAAAATATTTCCATATTTAATTGTCTCATTTTGATAACACGGCATACCCTGCTCATGAATGTTGTTGTCTTCCTTCAACATTCTGATGATCCTGAAGACCAAAACTAAAGTGGAAAAACAAATTCATCGTATTTTAGTTTCTCTCACAATTAGCGTCTATTTATAATATAAAATATAATACAAAATAATTTCAGCTTACTTGCTACTGCAACAACAAATAGTAAACGGATGATACCCATTTTTGCTTTTAAAACTTTAGAGAATTTGAAAACGGTAAATTGTTTTTCGTTGTGTAAGTCAATTCTTGTGTTCTCGACGGTGTACTGCTGAGAATACTCTAAAGATTCTTAATACTGTTCTCTTCACTTTATTTGACTTCCGTGACTTCCGTCAAATATACGATATGTTTCGGTTTCATACATTCTACCGTACCATGCCGTGCTTGGTGTCGTTGAATTGTAGCCTCCCTTGACTTCTGGGTATTGTGTTCAACTAACTAACTGAATTGTTTACAAAATTGACAAAAAAAAACACGGTAAACTTTTATTTTACATTACCGTGTAATGCCCAGAAAACCAGAATCGATGGAATTAAAAAATATTGCAAGCAATTCATTCCAGCTTATTTTTCTGTATAACTTGTGTGTATTACACACTATGGTTTTTTTTTTATTCAGCAAAGAAAAACAGCACATTAACAATGGGGTGTATCATTTTATTAAGGATACGAATTCGATACGAAGGAACGATGAAATGAATATAAATCTGTCACAATATATTATGTTTCTCTTTTCTACAGCAAGCAAGAAATATTTTCATACACGAGTTTTATTTTACATGCTACAAAGTCCATATCTGTGGGACCAGGGATTTTGAAGAACAATAAAATTGACAAACATCCAAATTAGAATATCTCTGTTGATAAGTACAGTTAGACATAGGTAGTCGTGTACATTTTAGTAATTTACTGTATAAATGCCTAATACAGACCCAATAGTGGGGTTAAAATTGTTTGAGTCTCATATGAATCTGGAGGCTAGTCAAATTAATGATGTAGCTATATTTTACTTCCTTTCTGTTAAAACGACTTTGTAAGGTCGAGCCGACATAACAAATGCAGATTTGGCTTTAAATCCTGGGAGTGGGTGTTCTGGGCTAGCCGCAAAATCAAAATTTTGTAAAATACCAGTAAGAAATAAAAATAATTCAACTTGAGCCAAATTCTCTGCCATACAAACTCTTTTCCCAATTGAAAATGGAACCAATCGCTCTTCCTTTCTAAATGAACCGTCTGGATTTATAAATCTTTCAGGGAGAAATGTCTCAGGTTGTTTCCAATAAGTTTCGTCATGGTGGACTTGATATAAGTTTGGCATAATGATTGTTCCCTTTGGAAGGGTGTATCCCATGAATTCAGTGTCTTCAGTTACAGAGTGCAAAATACTTCCGGCCATAATAGATGAAAGTCTGAATGTCTCCCAAATTACAGCTTCTATGTACGGCATTCTGTGACAGGAGAGAAATAATTTTTTTTAAAAAACGTGTATGACAGTTTTGGGGCTGGAGCTCGTTATGCTACGAAAATTATTTTTAATTGTATTGCGTGCGCTTCTAGGACATTACTTTGCTCTGTCCGAAGGATCCGGAACCCGTTTTCTGCCGATGACACGGTCTATTTCCTCTTGACATTTTTTAAGTTTGTCTTGACAAGTTGTCAAATAAAGACAGGCAAATCCAAGAGAACAGCTGAGTGTGTCGGATCCAGCCACAAAAAAGTGCAGTTAGGGTATCAATGAGGTTCAAAACTGTTGAATAGAGTTCAAAATATAGTCAAGATTACACAGGCAAACTCTGAGCCAATTATCGTAACGGTAACGAACCGGGTTTACCGGTTCTGGGAACGAGAACGACCCGTTGAAGCATTAGTTTTACAATTAGAAATTGTACACTTACTTCCTTCTTCCCTGTAAAAACTAGATTTGGAATTATCGTTTTCATCCTCCATTTGCTGCAAATACATGTCGATAAAATCTCTTGCTCTATCTCCAGGAACGAATGTTTCCCGATGTTCTTCGATGACTTCACGTAAAAGTCCGGTCATTTCTTTTACAGCAGATTTAATATCAGTCAGCCCAGTTGAATCCGGAAATAATGTTGCTAACCAGGGTAGAAAATACACTGGCCCTTGGACTTTTGGCTCCATGTAGCCCCTATTGATCAGAAGTGAATCACATTTTGTTACTTGTAACTTTTGCAACGTATTTGGCACAGTCATTCAAAAAATCGTACCAATCGGTATAAATTTTTTATAACAATTACTGTTTTGCTGCTGCATAGACCTTGCGGGGTTTAGGATCATCAATGGAAAATTTCTCGCCAGCCACAATATGCCATAAAGCGTTCAAAATGGACACAGCGAATATTTCCTTCAACTCCACTGGTTTAACCTTTGGCTCTGCAAGGCAAATTATTATTTTTTTTGTAAATTCATATGTACATGTACACATAGACGACTAATTTAGAACTTAATTTAGACATGAACTTCCAAGTTCGACATCCCAAAGTAATTACATATGTCTGTCCGCTTCCCGATCGAACAGATTCTACCATCCATGGGTTGATGGATTCGTGTTTTTAGCTTCAACTTGCTCAAAAAATGTACTCGTGCACAGAACATGAATGCATGTATTTATGTTCCGGGAATCGTTTTTCAGGTCAACATAAAGTGGCGGTTATCTCCAAGTTCCAGGCCAGGGCAGTTAGTTTTTACGTGCCGTGGCCGTCCGAGTCCTGAACTGCAGTCTGACTACATATGTTTCACACTAGAAAAACGGCAGTCCAGACGAAGGGTATAAAATTCAAGAACACTCAAAATAATATAAGAAATATTATAGATTATAAAACTATTATGGTCACCCTGTACTGCTCGTAGTAGTTATGGCACACTGTGTACACACAGTACACTCTCGTCAGTGAAGAGACTTTACACTCTTATGTTTTTGAAAATTTAACTCACCAGAACAAAACTAAATCACACAGTCTGTGGCCACCGGATGGCACTGAAGGTACCTTTACCCCCGTGCCATGTAATTGAATATGACCCCATAGAATTTTACGTCAATAATCTTGCTTTAAAAGTTTGCGCACGGAATCGCACAGCGACACTTAACGGCGAATGAGGCGGAATGAACACGCTATGGAGGCTTCATTTTAAAAAATAAACTACTTCGCCATCCTCTATCCGGTAACGCTGTAATAATAACAATACCATTGTGCTATTGTCGTTGTTTGTCTAAATCAAGTATTGATTGATATGTTGATGTGTGTGGAACCCACCATAGCCACCCGTGCAGAAAATTTAATACAAAAAAAAAATTAAAGAAACAAAAAACAAGAGAAAAAAAACGTTATGCGCACGCATCAACACACATCACATACAAAAGACCTCGTCCAAGCCTTTCCGGGACGGCAAGTATTGATTACCTAATGTATTGGTTTGTATTCAGAAGACATGGAAAACATCGGCCAGAATTTTTCTTCGGTGTAACGCTATATTCCTTCATGCATAGGATGGGTGTCCGCAGTTCTATATTGTTAGAAATTCTATTTTCACCTAAATCTCACCACGCAATGTCAGCCCGAGTCGTCGAACCCACAGATCACCGCTGCGCGGTGAAGTGTAATAGTGTAAACAGATTACCGTTGTAGATATGCTGCAAGTAATTGAATGAACTGGTTCAACAAATAAGGCACCCTTGCCCATCCACACTTTTTCTATAATGTAATAGCTACAGTAATATAATTGTACATGTGAAACACAACCCTAATTCCCGTCACCCCAGACTACCCTACTTAAACATCTGGAATGAACTGGAACCCTTTCTGAGTCACTTGTACAATTCGTATTAGGGTAACATTACATTGAAAGGATCGATAAGTGTACAGATTTGAGTTGAAATTTTTTGGTTTGGACCCATTCCAATAATAGCAACTAAACTGCACGTACCGGCCCAACCCCAATTTCAAACTAAATTCAATATTACTAATTTAAGCTACAATTATTTTGCTTATTAATTGTATAAAAAGTTATGTGTAGTATATAAGTAGCAAAGTAGCACTAGTGATACTATCAATTTGTTTGTAAAATAATTGGAACTCCAGGCCTATCAGAAAAACCAAGCTGTGGAATAACTCACATTGTACGAATTATTGTCCACGGTATACCTTAAATTGCAGTGGGAAATTACATCCTCCCAAGCTACGGGGTTGAACCGCAACGTTTAATTTGAGGTTATTTTTGAAATGTTCATCAAATATATTTTAGTCCCATGGCCAATGCAGTGGCATTGATGAGTTCAAACTTTAAATCTAACAGTTCTTACTATTTATTTTAGAATCATGGATAATGGTGGACGGCGAGGATCCGAAGAGGACGAAATACATCACTTGTCACCTAGTAAAATTCTAAGCATCGAAAAGACTGTAGCTGAGAATTTCTTGGCGGAGCGTATGGATACGGCTTTAAAATTCTTCCATGGTGACAATTCACATGATGTAGAAAAATGTTCCGACACACTTAACATCAGTATGAAAAGATTTGTGGAATTGAATGGGTGGAATGGACTGAAGCGCCGCTATGAACTAGCTAAATGTATTGTGGATCGTGTTAGGAATGCTGCGACAGCTGTTCCCACCGAAGATGTGATCAATCAGACACTACTTGACCAGATATCAGAAACTATCTTAACAGCTGCTAGATGGTGTTTGGAATACAACGCTATAAATTATCCGGAACACTCGGGGGTTAACGGGAGGCCACTTGACAAGAGAAGCCCACCTCCGGACTTGCCGTTTCTCCCAAAGGATACGTTCATGAGTTTGAGGTCGAGGCTGCTCCGTGAAATGGAGAATTTCGTTGAGTCAATCATCGAAATATCCGATAAGTTAAAAATTCAAAATATCAGCACATGGTCTTGGCTTAAATATCCACCGTCACTGAGCGAACAGTGGCCTAATTTCGATCAGGGAAATGAAAAAATTAAAAACAGCATAGCGGATCCACATTACGATACGAAAATTCGACTGGATAAGACTCGCTACATTACACACGCCATGTCAGTGGAAAATTTTTGTAAAACTATTAGAAAAAACATTAGTGGCGGCTGGAGAGTTTCGAATTACAGGAAGGAAATCTGAAGATCAGTACACACATCCAGCTTTAGTCTGGTGCGGTGTTTCACTGACCAATGAGGAGTGTATTAAAATTCCATGTGCAGTCCGAAAGTTTTTGAATGGCAGTGAAGCCAATCGTTATGGAACTGTTGTCCTGAAATTTCCTTGTTCCACTGTTTTTGAAAAATATGAGGAAAACGGTCACATCCTTGGGACAAGGGAATATATGAAAGAATTCTCACAGACAATATTGGTGACACGAAAACACAGCTCGCCATCTAGTGACAGTGACCGCGACCGTGAACGGTATTTTGTCGAAGCGCGTGGAGTGAGTATCCTCGAAAAAGTGGAGCTAGAAAATTATGAATGGCCCATTTGGTTCAATAACCAGAGCTGGACACATCCAGAACTTGCATTTACTGACGAGTTAATAATTCCATTTAAGGGGTTGACTCTTACATTTTCGGATCACTTTTGTATTAAGAGGAAACAGAAATATTGTCCACACTGCAAGACAGGGCTTATGACCACAGCTAAAGAAGCCAAGGAAGAATTTAGAGACTCAATTGCCCAAACCAATAATGAAGAACTTTCTTCCATTGCGGGTTGTATATTTGGTATGGAAATTCTTGATAAAGATGTGAATCAATTTAACTTTAATTCAATCTACACCTAAGCGAGAACTAATGGAGAGGGCAGAGGGCCTTTACCACAGATAGTAGAATTCACATGGCGTTCTCGAGGAATAAAGCCGATCGCCTAGAATAATAATATTTAGCGTACTTTTGTAAAGCATTCGACATATTCATTTGAATATTAATGCAAGTTTGAATTTGTATTCTAATATATTAAATGCATTTTATTTGAAAAACTTCCTTGCCCATTTTCCTGGAATATTTTTGATTACGTGTCTCACATTCCAAAATTTCATTTTGGACGTCGCATCCGAAGTTATACCATAAAAAATGTTAATTGGCTGCAGGAATGCGGGGAACCGTACAAAGGCATCACATCGTCTCAATGCGCGTGTCTTTAGTAACGTCGGCGTGTGCATCGGATGTTTTCTTATCGCGTGACAAAGGTTATTACGGATGGTAGTTTACTACCGTGCTAAGGATAAATAACTTAACATAATTTTGCCTTCGCATGGTTTTAACTGAGGCACGGGAAGTTTCATCGTATAAAATCGTAAGAATAATTGATTTAAATTGTTAGTTTTCGCAGAGTCCACGACATTATTAACATTGACAATGGAATTGGAAATTACTCCCGACCACCGACTGTGCAGGTGAACTTGAGAAATGTTTCTTCCAGTCATTTACAGCTTAGCTGGAAGCTAATGATCGACAAACTTTTAATTTTTAAGATAAGGCGTACACGTGTACACGAGCGCTGAGCTTCCAAACTTGCCCTTCTTACAATAATCATACAAATCGTTTCCGCCTTAAAGCAGATAACTCCGGCGCTCATCAATAGATGTAAATTTCGCATTTCAACTTTCGAGATGCTCATTGCCAAAATGACACTTCATTTAAAATAATTTCGTCAATGTGTGTCATTGGCGTAATTACGACGCAACACAAGCAGGTGGAAAAAACATTGAAAAGCTTTTTAAAGATCATTTCGATCACATTCCACCCATAAAATAATTTAATGATGACGTAGCGCGTCTGATCACCAATTGTGATTAGCATTTGGAGTAGCGATATTTAAAACACCGTAATTCGGATATTATGCAACAATCTCAATGTGAACTTGCAGGCTCACTTCAGATCATTTCGCTATACGTACATCTCCAAAAATGAATAAGTGGAAAAGAGTGAGTGACAAATTCATCAAACCTTACGAGTTAGGGAAAACTTTGAAAGCAGTGCTTCAGGTGTGTCAAATTGGAAATAAATTGTGTGCAATTCCTTACGAATGGAATAAATCCAGAAACACATTGGTCAAATCAAAATCTAAATTAAGGGTAGCGTCCTGGTATTTTGGAGCAGCGTATTGTGCTGGAAATGCTACTTTCATGACCTTCCGTTTCATTCAAGCCTTGTGTTGCATGAAAATAAAGTATGGAATGTTATTTACGAATCTCCTCTCACTTGTCACATTTCATACGACCACACTGATCCATATCAATACATTCTTGCATTACCACGAAATTCCAGTTCTGGTGAATCACCTCAGCAAAATCAATATGGAATTTGAAGGTGCGTTAATTTATCGCCAGAGTTCTTTTCAAAAAATTATAAATTAATATTGCAATTAAAATATTAGTTACTTTGAAATATTTTCCAGACCTAAACCCTTCAAGAAAATTTGAAAATGGAGGCAAGAAGCATGAAATAGACGCTACATCGCCTGCGAGGAAAATTATGACCTGCGTGTACATGTACAGCACGGCGCAATTCATGATAGCATTGAGGGGTGCGGCGAAAAATCCAAAATATTGGGTCTCCTTGATACCGGACGCCAAAAGCATTCCAAAATGGAAATTGATCCCATTTGCTCTATTTGAAAGTTTGGTGTCCTTCAGTGCCGCATCCATGCTCTTGTTCTACATTCTGCTGAATTTGGCATACTCTCGGAACGCAATTCGGAATTTGTCACTTTTGAAGTAATTTTATTTAAAAAAATTATTAGAAGATTAATTAATTAAATAACTTATTAATGTGGAATAAATTTCCAGGCATGGTGTTTGCAGTCCCATCAGGAAACAAAAACTCTACAGAATACTCCAACTCGTCAATTCCAGATTCAATTTCTGTCTGAGTGCAATCGTCCAACCATTGATAACTCTTTCTGTACTGCTGGTTAATTTACTCGCGAGCTATGCCACATTCAAATTAATCCATGAAGTTCATATGCCTGGTTACCTTGGCTTCCCTGGAGCATACATCGGGACTTGGGTCGTCGCTAATGCTTCTCTCACAATGTCGGCTGGAGTGTACGATAATTCAAAACTATTCATCAAGAAAATGGCAGAACAAAAAAGGAATACTCCTTGCTTTGCAAAATTCCTTAAATCTTGTCGACCACTCAAAGTATGGGTTGGAGAGTATTATTCAGTTTGCCATACTTCAATTCTTACCTTCTATCACATCGCGATTGATAATACCGTTTATTTGTTACTGACATTTTAGAATGGAAAATTTTGGCACTAAAATATTATTTGATTTAGGTAGTTGGTCGCATTTGCCAATTAGCATGCAAAGTGGCACGGCTTACGTATTGATTGATAGCAAGGCTTAATAAAAAATGTTATTATAAAAATATCATAATCGATTCCTGAGAAAGATTTATTGAAATCAGAAGGCAAATGTACTTTATCATATTTAGTTTGTACATATCAACCTCAAATACAATGAAATTTAAAGCTCATCTTTTCCTTCTGCTTCATCTTTGACGATATCCTCACACACATCGTAAATGTGCTCTGTGAAGTGCTCTTCATTGAATCCCAAAGATTTGGC
>JAQIXO010001826.1:0-11211 GCA_034700305.1 Protaphorura armata | reverse complement strand
CGGATCGGGTTCGGATCAAAACTTTCGGATCGGGTTCGGGTTCGGATCAGTCGTAATCCGATCCGTGAGAAACTCTACGACAGAGAGACTTAAAAAGAGCGACAGTAGGACAGAGGGACTGTAAAAGAACGACAGTGAGACAGATGCTGAGACGCACATGTTTGGACAGTGAGACGGTAGACAGAGGACACGAGAGACAGAGGTTGACATTTGCAAGGAGTTCACTGAGGGCATAACTCTCCAACATTAGGAGGGCATATCTCTCCAACATTAGGAGGACATGTCTCTCCAACATTAGGAGGGCATATCTCTCCCCAACATTAGGAGGACATATCTCTCCAACATTAGGAGGGCATATCTCTCCCCAACATTAGGAGGACATATCTCTCCAACATTAGGAGGGCATATCTCTCCAACATTAGGAGGGCATATCTCTCCCCAACATTAGGAGGACATATCTCTCCAACATTAGGAGGCATATCTCGAGGAGGGCTTATCTTCCACATTGTGAGGATATATCAAACATTAGGAGGGCATATCTCTCCAACATTAGGAGGCATATCTCGAGGAGGGCTTATCTTCCACATTGTGAGGATATATCCAACATTAGGAGGGCATATCTCTTCAACATTACGGTTATGGCGTGAAATGAATGGAAGCAGGAGGGCATTGTTCTTAAGTGACATGATTGGAAGCAGAAGAAGTTATTGCTTGGAATGTAGTGATCGGAAGTTATCCTGTATTTGGCATTAGGAGGGCATATCTCGAACTTTAGGAACATTACGGTTATTAGCCCGTGGGACGTCTGTCCTGTAAAGGGCGTATAAAATCTAATGTCTGTCCGGTCCGTCCGTCTCCCTGTCGCCATTCATGCTTCTCACAGTCGTATATACATTAAAGCGCATTAACTTAGAAACTGCTCTGATCAACATACTATTTATATTGCTCCTATATTTTTTCACCTATGCAGCTTAAACGAAAGCGTCACAGGCACACCTAATACAAAGTGTTTTGAGTTCACATTTGCCTTAACTATAGTCTATAGTGAGATTAAAGCCAATTAGTACAAGCGCCTGACTAGCCGTGTATATGAAACTATCTCAAGTCAATAACATTAAGCACCTTGAACGTCTTTTTGCTTTTATACATGCTGATTCAAAAGCAATCCAGAGTCGGAACGGGTATGAGCGCCCACTATAAAATTTCGTCGCTTACCACTGTGTCTTTAGATACATAAAGGTAGAGAGATATGCCCTCCTAATGCTAAATATAGGACGACTTTCAATCACTACATCGAAGCACTATCGACTTCTGCTTCTATTCATGTCACTTAAGAACTATGCCCTCCTTCCATTCATTTCACTCCATAACCGTAATGTTGGAGAGATATACCCTGCTTCTGAGATGCCCTCCTAATGTTGGAGAGATATGCCCACCTAATGCTGGAGAGATATGCCCACCTAATGCTGGAGAGATGTGCCCTCCTAATGTTGGAGATATGCCCTCCTAATGTTGGAGAGATATGCCCTCAGTCAACTCCTCTCAAACGTCGACAGTCTCAACCACTCACTCTGACAGACAGACACACGGATAGCGCGATTTTATTAACCCTTTACATGACTGGCGTCCACGGGCTAATAAATCTAACTAACCTTTACTAAAACACACGTTAAAACTTCTTCAATTCGTTTACAGTGTAAAAAAATCTGACCCGATAAGTTTGTCTCCAATCCTTCTATTGGGCTCATCTGGACTTGCACATCAATTTTGTCAAACTTCATATAAATTCTGTGGAAATATCACAGAATACAATTCTCTTGTCAATGCAATAGCCCAATACGCAAAAGTAAATACTCAAGAGGATATTTTGAGAGGTGCTTTGTATGCATTGGGTAACCTTGATCATTTGACTGATGAGGCTATATCAGCAATTAAAGTAATTCTAACTGAAGACACTTCCACTCCACATTGGATGAGAATTTTAGCACTGGAAGCCTTCAGAAGGGACAGTTCTAACTCGGAGCTATGCAAGATAAGTGCAAACATTCTCGGAGATAACTCAATGGCAGAAGACATCAGAATCCAAGCTTACATTGCCGTTACCCGATGTACAAGTATTGCAGCCCAGGAAGGACTAGACGAATTATTGGATACAATTTTTTATGATAAGTCTTCTGGAGGTATATTCATTTATATTTTTCAAAATATTAATTTTAATTTCACAAAATATTTTTTTCAAAATATGCATGAATGCATGTCAATTAAATTAATTTTAACAGTTGGGGGATTCATCGTTTCTCATGTACGTGGTCTTAACAATAGTGCAAGTCCCTCAGACGAAGAGTACAAGATAATTGTTGCAGAGGATATTGGTGAATTTATTCATGATAAATTTTTACTACCTACAAATCACGGAGCATCAAAATACATAGAAACTTCCTACTTTAATAAAGAGAAGAACATTGGATATTCTATTGAAGGCAAAGTTATCTTTGTCAATGGCTATGAAAAACCACAATTTGTGTCTCTGAGCGCAACTGTTGACCTGTTCGGAAAATCATTCAATTTCTTAGAGGTACAATCGTAGAAATAATATCGTACTTCAATATCAACTTGACCATAGCATAATTTGACTAGATCGGTTGGTCCGAACATTTGTGCACGATTCGACGACACTTTCCGGACAGGGAACGCGGAAATTGGTGGAGTCTTATGAACGAACTCTCATTACCAGACACATACTACAGAGTTTTTGGTACTACGATTGGACTTCGTCTTCCAAAACTATCTGGCGATATACCCGTGGCACTAAAGAAAGGCAGTCGTAGTATTGCTTTCGGAATTATCCCAATAACATTATTAGATGAAGATTTCACATACCCAACCATCACTGGGTTACCTTTGACCTACAATATCCAGGCTATGAATTTTATTACCATCCTAACTGAATATATTCAAAGTGGAGATCAACCCATACGATTGGATGGATTTCATATGAAGTTGAAAGTGAAAACTGACTCTGAATCAATGTTCAAAGGATTCGTGAGCATGGGTGATAATACTCCTATCCATATTGGACGTCAAGTTGAGGGATTGTTGGAGCATCAATTGGACATGGAATTAGAATTTATTGGAAGAGATAAAGGAAATCAATATGAATTTAGAATAAGTTTCCCTGAGACGGTCATCAGTCGGAAGAGTGTTAAGGCGGACAAGATCATTTTTCAGGATTATTTGAACGGCGTCGTTACAAAATCAAATGGAAGTCATCGTCCGTCTTACCATCCTGGTCTCATTTATTCAACGTAAGATATTCATTATCTTTCTCATTGTCGAGATTAATATACTCCAATTGTATTTGTTGGAGGTTCACTCCGTCGGGTGAACATATAATCTCATTTTACTATTAGTTTATTATAAGTCAAATTTTTATCTATGTAGAAATGGCAAAACAACAACAACGTCAATTGAGTCTTGTTTGGTCGGTCTAAATTCTCCCAACGGTTTTACTGGAATGAATATGTCTGATGGAGAGCCGATTGAGTTTGAGGCTACTGTCAAAGAATCGGACATAAAAATGAGTGGATACACGTTTCAATTAAACAAAAAAAGTATGGCATGACATTCAGAATCGAATTATTTGAAGCGGCGTTTTCTAAAACATAGAATGACAGCATTCGTCCCCATACATTTATGTTTTTGTAATTTTTCGATGGGTGCTGCGTTACTTTTTCCTCGCTCTGTATACAGGGTGTCCGCGAAACATCTCACGGTATTTTAAATTTAATAACTTTCCAACGAATTGACTACCGCAAATGACAGAATAGAAGGCTGGTGCCGAATAGAATGCGGGTCTCGTTGTGCCTTTTCTAAATATAAGGCAGGTCCGAATAGAGGGCGGGTCTCATTTAGAAGGCGGAACTCGTGGTGCCGTTTTCAAATATAAGGCGGATCTTCTATTCGCCCATTACGGTAATTCATTTCCGGTTTTCGTCAAACTGAAGCCAATCGCCTAGAAGGATGATTAAGATTTTAACAATGCCAAAAAATTGAACTCTTGTCACAAAAATTGGAAAACGCAAAGCAAAAATTTTTAAGGCAAACATGGCCGATATATAGACAAACAGAATTGATGTTCGTCGGAGTAACCGCTGTCAATTTTTATTCGGCAAATTTCAAAGTGTTGCAATTTCTTATCATCAGAAAAATTTACGTGTGTGATGCTACATTTCAATTGCAACACTGTATGAAACATTGAATTTGCAGAATAAATAATTCCTCGAAAATGGTTGAATTCAACAACGGTTGCTCCGACGAACCTCAATGTTGACCAAAATTTCGTCCTATCTCAGCCATGTTAAAAATTCTTGCTAACACTTTTAATTTTGTGAGGTTTGCAGTGCTCAATTTTTCGACAGGGCTGAAATACAAATCATCCTTCTAGGCGATTGGCTCCAATCTGGTGAAATCATGTGAATTGGTAAATTGGTTCGGAAGTTGTTAAATTTCAAATAGGGTGCGATGTTTCGGGGACACCCTGTACATGTATATATTTTTGTGCAGGAAATTCAGAGAAACTCTTTGACTACGAAATCATCGTCTCAACCACAGGATCAGATGTCCAACGAAATCTTAGTATCCATCTTGAATTGGATGTCGGAGTTGGTAAAGAAAGGATACCAAATTGATGGCCGTTCTAACATATTATCGATTTAAAGGTGAAATTATGATTTAATTTTTAGGTTTGGTTTCAACGGACGTAGAACTCAAGGGCAATGTAGTTAGCGATGAGTATTTTGCGCACTATAAAATGATTACGAAACCCACAGGTGCAGGAGGTTCGCACGAAATCATTGCCGAATATTCTCCACCTGGAAACAGTGATCTTACAAGGCTAATTTACATAAAAATGAATCAAAATCAAAGTAAAGAGAATTCAGAATTTGAACTAACAGCCTGGTTTCCAGAACCTCTCAAGTCCATCTTTGGAGATATATATTTAAGTATTTTTCAAAATATTCCTTGGCTCCATCTGTATAAAATATGTAAAATGTACAAATATTTTGAACTAACTTTAATGTGAACTATATTTGTCTAGAATCTGGAGCCTGGGAAAAACAAAATGGAACTATACATAAATACTTTGAAACAATGATTTTAGAAGTGAAGGACGCTGTACACTGGCACGATTTATACTTTGATTCTAAGGAGAAAAGACGTTTTACACTTGTCCAAACAATGGATGCATTTACCCTGGCTAAAAATAATTCTGACAAAGACCAAATGGACGGGAGCATGAGATTTCTCTCGGATGAATTTTCCTATAACGTCAAATATTCAGAGAAAAATATTGTGAAATATGAATTAGGGGCCTTCGCCTCAGTCAACATAAACACGGATACTGTCTACATTACACACTCTGGAAGTTTCAGGCATGAAAATACCTCCACCAAAAGGTAATACGAAATTAAGTTTCTCAATAGATATAGGTTGAAGAGAATATTGTTTCATATTCTTTCTTTTGTCAAACTAAAAATCCCCTAGCCCTATAGTTCATTAATTCTACTTTTATTAATTCTACATTAATATCATTAATTTTCTTTGTTTAAATATTTAATAGCCAACGTTTTATTCTTATTATTTATTCTCGAAGGTTCCAATTCACAATCGAGACTATGACAAATTTCCAGGAATATAGCCAAATACTCTCATCTTCACCTAAGTTCTACCTTAGTGTTTACGATGACGAAAAATGTATATTTGAAACAATGCTAGGAATATCGAACAACTCATTGGCTGCTCGAACTTCCATTCCCAAGTTTATTGAACTCAATCTGAATGCAACAAACAGCAAAGGTTATCCAACATATTTCTCAATCGAATATATGCCGAAGGAGATAGCATTTACGGCAGATGCTCACATCAATGATGATGGTAATCAGCATAAGGAAATGGTAAATGGCACACTGGACTATAAGAAACTGGACAAGATGTACACGTATGAGTCACAGATGGTTGTGGATCGCAAACAAGGCACGTTAACTGTTGTGTAAGTTTTGGCTATTTTCTTAGAGTATTGAATTTGCAGGGCTCTCGCCCTATATAGAGGGAAGGAAGTATAGGACTTTCGCAGAAATCAACAACTTCCGGCGTCCTCACGTTGAGAGATCGGAGTAAAGTTTTATTTTAAAATGCCTCGGTTGATGGGGCGATTTCTCATTCGGCATGGCCGAGAACACTACATTCGGTCTAAAATCCAATTCCTCACAGCGACCATTGTTTATGTCAACAAGTCCCTGTGCAAAAATAATGCTGAGCCGTGGACCGCTGGTGTCACACTTGTTGACATAAACAGCGGTCGCTGTGAGGATTCGCATTTGATCTGAGATTTGAATGAGAAATCGCCCCATCAACCGTGGAATTCTAGAATAAAACTTTACTCCGATCTCTTAACGTGAGGATGCCGGAAGTTGTTGATTTTAAAAGGTCCCTCCGTCTATATAGGGCGAAAGCCCTGGAAATTCAATACTCTAAGGCTATTTTTGTTTACAGAAATAATTAACAGCAAGTTAACAGGGTACTGTGTTTGGAACTTAAACCCTTCCTCTCAGAGCTCGTCTTCACCCATCAGCATCACCAAAGCCGGTGACATTTTCGTTAAATTCCGGGACTTCTAAATTACGCATTTAATGACGAAAAACGCCTTTCCTCATGAATTAAACATGCCACACTAACGGAATATATTACTTTTTAATTATTCCTTCCTTTTAAATCACAATTTTTATGACAAAATACCATTGCAATATGTTTAGACGGTTGTATTTTTTTTTATATTTGTAATGGTAGTTTGTCAAAGAAATTACGAATATGAAGTCCCAGAATTTACAAAATCAGCGTATGTGGGAGTAATGGCAGAAATTGTGAATGAAATAATCAAAAAGTAATACCGTGTATATTCCGTTAGTGTGGCATGTTTAATTCATTAGATAAGGTGTTTTTCGTATTAAGTATGATATTTCGTCATTAAAAGTGTGATTAGAAGTCCCGGAATTTACCGGAAATGTCACCGGCTTTGGTAATGCTGATCGGTGAAGACGAGCTCTGAGTGGAAAGGTTTAAGTTCCAAGCACAGTATGCGTAAAATCCCTAGGTCTATGACATATGAAAAGGAACAAGTCATATCGAAATTTGATCTTTCCGCGAAATTGGCACAACATTTACTAAATGGCAAAAATACGGCTGTTATGATTGTTTCGGACCGCAGAGGAGACGTTTACAGAGCATCAATGAATGAGACAATTGCGAATCAATATTCAATTTTGAACAGTCGATTTGCTATGAAATTTGAGGATGTCAAGTCTAAGGACATGAAGAAACCATTTCATTTTACGTGGGACTTGCTGGTAGACAATCAGTTGAAGAATTCGGATATTTATGACACACAAAATCATATTTCCAGTGACAAGAGACTTACAGTTATGAATAGTGATTTCGAAATTGTCAAGGAGTTCAGTTGGACCAAAACCAAAGGACAGAATAATTATCATGTGGAATGCTCTGTAAGTAAAGATTTTGATTTTGACATTTTCGATTGAAAGTAAAGCCTTTTATTTTTTACTGCAGGCAAACATGACGACTGATAAGAAAGTGTTTCAATACGGTGAAGGGACGATAGAGATTACAGGCATCCCGATCACCGAGAATGGAGAACTAACGTTTTTAGGATTCTCAAAAGATGAAATATTTAGAAATGATTTCAACGCTGCAATACTCAACGTCGGCACAAATTCAAATTTGACAATTTCTGTAGATCAGACAAATCTACAAAGCGGAAGTGTTAAGAAATTGATGGAGGGATCGATGAATGAAACATCTCGTTTTTTGAGTATTAAAGATTTTGAGGTAAATATATATTTAATTACTACAAATTGCGGGGGGGGGGGGAGCGGGTCATAGAGGTGAGGAGGTCAATGTGTTACTCTCTCAGTCGATTATGTTTGCTTCCGCTCCATGCAACCCCGCACATCTCGATATGACAATGGAACATTTTGAACTGTAAGTTTCATAAAAATATGAAACTCGGTTAATTGAAATATACTGATTCCAAAAATCACATTAACTTGGGCCCCCATCACGATTCTGACCCGCGCGCGGGATCGTGGACTGTCCGTACGTCACTCCTTCCGGGCTAACGCACAACTAACGGGTGCCCGAGTGTGGCCGAGTCAAGAAGAGTTCGTGGGCGAGTCCTCTCAGCATTTTCCCGACGAAAATTCTGGATGCGTCCAACCCGAATTCTTAGCGCCTCCTTCCACTACTCACACATATACTTTAGACCCGGGGTCCACGCCTGGAAATAGGATTACTCATTAATGCTTACCCCCTTGTAACCACTCCGCAATTAAGTCCAGCCGTGACTTTAGCCGTGTATTTGTATCCGGTTGTCCAGGACGCTTCAGTATTGCCACAAACTAACTAAAATGCTAACCTGTCGTTATTTGTATTTCTGAATATGAACAGTTCTACAACGCTGGACGATTGACACTGAAGCTTCAGAAGACGTATAACTGGACTCACCTCGTCAAATACCACAATGGCAACTTCCAATACCAGTAGAAATTTGATCGTTGAGATAGTTAAATGGCCCAGCTGGATGCTCATTCATTAAATAAATGATATAGATTTTCTCCTTGTCAAATCAGGAATCAAATTACAATTTCCACTACGAAGTCAAAAATTAGTGCTTACCCTAACTTTTAAGTTGGATGACGATGCAACCTCATCATTAGCTATATTGTTAATAAAGTAAAGGAAATATGTTAGCTTTTAAGATGTAGTTTGAGAGGTAAGCGAAGATGAGAACAGGAAGACCCGACATCCAACCCAGAGAGTGAGAGATAATTGCGGAAAGACATTTATCTAGCTTGGGAGGTACTATGAGTTATTTTCGAAAAAATGTGTTTCTCGTAACTTTTCGAATTTTTTCATGAAAGCAAATTTACACGTGTTTGCATGTAAACTTGGTCGATTTTTGGAAAAGTAAGCGAGAAACCTGGAACTCAAATCAGGAGTCTGCACGAAAATTGTCAAAACATACACATCTAGCTCGGGAGCTACGATGGGTTATTTCCAAAAAAATGGTTTTTCATAACGTTTTGAATTTTGTATGAAAGCAAAAATACACTTGTTTGCATGGAAGGTTTGATGCACTTTCATAGACCTTGAACCTAGTAAGCAAGGTGTTTCAAAATTTTGCCGCCAATTTGTTCATACGTTTTGCTCAATGACTCCCAAATACCGCTCTATTCGAACTCGATTCCTTTGTTTGCATTTTTATTCCGTCCAATTTTCATCCATTTTAACTTCATCGGAATTTTACCTTCATCAAAATCTCTCTAACTTACTGTCAATCTGTACTAAATTTTGTGCTACAAGAACCCTCCGGTCTCTTACTGCATCGAAATCGTTTCTTCCCTACAATTTCCGGAACACCCTGGGTTTGTTTGTTTTACAAACAAACAAGACATCCCCTGGACAAGAATATTTGTTTGCAGATCGTCTCTCGCTACTCGCTACCCCTTAAGAATTTGGTGTATCCTGTTGGGTGAATTGGTTGACACTTAAATAAAATGAAATCTGAATTTAAATTTGAATCATCCTAAATTGAAGAGAATGAATTAAGGACCGGGTTATATCATTGTAGAATTGAAAATTCTACAATTGAAATTCTTACCAAGTTATTTGTTTTAACGAGTGAAGTTTTAAGAAAAAAATATTTTGAAGAGTGTTGGTAGTGATGGTACAATATCATTTGGGATTGTCTAGTATATCGATTTTGGCCTTTAAATGGTATAATATGGTTATGATAATAAGTCAACGCTGTCACAAGTTCTTCATTTCGACGTATGTGAATTAAATTCAGATTTGTTATTCTTATTAACTTATTTGTGCGACACCAACAACAGTTATGTGGAGCCTTTGCTCAATTAAAGTTCGAGCTGCAATGCAACGTGAAATTCATAGAGTGTGTATTATGAATATAGTTAAATATTATATAAGAGAGGTACCCGTCAGTAAACTGACTATTACTGACTATTTACATAGCTATTTACATTTGGTCGACTCGAAAAATACATATTCCATGCCATACGGATTTTCGAATTTGAAGAGTCGAAAGCCGAAACTCAAATAATTTTTTTTACCCCCGGGGGGTCCGTGCAGGAAATTCAAAAAACACATTTGAACGAAGTTTGTGGGTTACAGGGTCCGGACTTCCCTCGTTAATGGGGTACACACAAGCCATTATACACTATATAATGTATTAGAATAAATAAAGCCTTTATGATTCTAAGTTATGTTACTGCGACAAAGAAAGAAAACTCTCATACACACTCTCTCTCGTGCGTTAACATGGTATATAGAATGCAATAGATTAAACTTTGTACACGAGGTAAATAATCTGAGGAAAGCAAATGTTTAAATATAGTTCTTACCACTAAGACAACATACTATTTCTACATATGAAGACTAATTTAAGCGTAATTATACAAAATTAAACTGAACAAAATTACTACATTACTACTATTACAAAACTACTTGCTACGAAATAAGGAATAATTTTCAATGTAAAACTTATGACTAAATAGCTAGCCGAGAATAATTTAAGTAAGAAATGAATAAGGTTTTTAACGTAATATGCGTGCTTGATGGCGTGGTAATTATAATCGTTTAAGATTTGTCAAAATTTATCCTTGATTTGGGCTTTGGCCACATCAAATAAATACCGACATTACTTGAAACAGACTATTCAAATTATTTCGACGAAAATAATATTCTATACTGTAATATACAGGGTGAGCCAAAACCAACCGTTAATTCGTCCTAATTTTCTAACTTTAACTTGATCCGAAAAGTGAGATAGATATTCTATTAAGAACTTAAACGCGCGTCCTATGAGCCATGTCCCATTGCGCTGCGGGCGTCACAGCGCCCACTGTTAACATAAATATAAAACAAACGTGAACAAATTAGAAAAGGTCGAGCCGGGGTCATCGATGACCTAGGTCATATGGCGTGTTTTTCGAGTGAGGAGGTCATGGGAAGTCGATTTATCAAATCTTAGCTTTCTGAGATGACATACGAGGGTTGTTCATTATATTGTGAACTTATCCAACTGCGTAGTACCTAGGACCCTGAATTGCGTCGTAGATT
>JAQIXO010001825.1:0-11213 GCA_034700305.1 Protaphorura armata | reverse complement strand
TCCACAATTACCATTTCATGGAACGCAACACCGAGAACTGCACCAGAAATATTCCAGTTATGTTTGTAGTCAACCACAATAATAGGGCCGAATTTAGTTAAGGTATTAGGGACAGCACAAGTACCTATAACACTTCAAGGTATAAAGGTGGTGCACACTTTTCTTTGCTTAAATTATTTTAAACATGAAGTTTTATGTGGCAATGATTTTCTGCTGCCGCAGCGAATGACGATCAATTACGACACGCAAAAAATCCAATGGAGAGGTTTGAATCTCCCAATTCTACCAATACAGACAGACACGACTAGCACACATCACTCAGTTCTTACACATGAAAATATTTTTAACAAATTTGATGACAAACTAGGTATACCTAATGCTCATAATCGAAAGTTAGACACACAACATGCGCCAATCCATATAAAACTTACACTGCATATACAACACACGCCTAGGGGTGCCAGACGTACATTCCAGACACAGGGAAAAGCTTTTAAAGTTCTACCTAAACAGGCAAGGTTAAATATGCGAGGTAGTCAGAAACCAGTTTCTTATCTCGTACGGCGGTTTAAACACACAAACAAGCCCACACCTGGTTCACATGCAAATACAAGTTTACAGCTAGCTAAAGAAGATTTTAAGGATAGGTCAGTGACACCAGCCAACACAATCACACCTGCGGTTATGGCAAACGCACACACAGGCGCAACTCTAACGCATAACGTTCAACAACACACAGCACAGGGATCCGTACAATCCGAGTCAATTGAGGAATTACAACAACAAGCCGAGTCATATTTCCAGGCCAGGGATATTTCTTCGAGCAATTCCACTTTTGAGTCACTAGTGCTAGAGCTAGATAATGAGCAGGACAATCATAACGACAATCACTTTCTTGACATATCATCAGAACCTTACGAATCTATAGACACACAAATGAGTGAGAATGACTTCAGGACAAATGACACACTAAGAATTGGGGACAAGAGCCATAAGATACCACCTTCAAATGTTGTATCAGACATTGATTATTCCGCGTATGATCCAGGTGCACAGGAACATATTGCTCACATTTTATCACGAATAAATCCACAGTCAGAACAACACGAGCGCGTCGCATTTGAAAAACTTCTCATCGAATTTCAAGATATTTTTGCAAAGAAAGGAGACAAGCCATCGCTAATTAAAGGTTATGTACACAAAATCAAAACAGTACCTAATATTTTGCATAGAAGCGCTAACCCAATACCAAAACCACCAGAAAAAATGCAATTTGAATGGAACATGATTCAGAAATTGTTGGCCAATGATAAAATAGAGCCATCGGATGCAGAATCAGCAGCACCGATACTTATTGTGCCCAAACCGGGACCGAAAAAATATAGAATGGTCGTAGATTTACGACACGCGAATAATATAATTGACAGTGTTTTTCCAATACCAACTATAGAGATGATTTTTAATTGGTTCATGAACAGACATAAATACTTATCCTTAATGGATTTATCGGACAGTTATCATCAGCTGGAACTAGCAGAGGAGTCCCGCGATATGTTCTCGTTTATTTCTTATCAAGGTTTATTTAGACCAAAAGTTGTATTTTTTGGATGTAAATGTTCTGCAAGAGCCTTTGTTCGAGCAATGGCAATGGTTTTTAAAGGTTTAATTCATACAAATATGAATATATACATGGATGACATATTTTTTGGCAACAACACGTTAGAAAGTCATCTGAGCGATTTAAGGTTGGGCTTTGAACGGATGAGAGAGTATAATGTCAAGTTAGAACCTGATAAGAGTAATTTCAATTACAGGAAAATTTCAATTTTGGGCCACGTTTTGGACCAGGCCGGGCTTCATCTCAGTCCGGAAAAAACAATTTCAGTCATAAATGCACCACCCCCGAAGAATTTAAAGAGCTTGGAGCGTTTTCTTGGTTTATGCACTTGGTTTAGGCGTAGCATTCCAAACCTGTCCATCATTGCACAGCCATTGAATGCATTGCGAAGAAGTAACACACCTTTTGAATGGACAGATAAACAGGAGGAAGCTTTTCAAAGAATCAAGCGCATCATCACACATCCACCAGTTTTGCATTGGTTCAGGGAAGATAGACGAACGATACTAATCACAGATAGTTCCAAGGCCGGACTAGGGGCGGCATTGTTGCAGTTAGCGGAGGACGGACTTTTAGTACCGGTAGCATATCATTCATGTTCGCTAAATAAAGCTCAGCAAAAATATCCAGCAATACATCTAGAGTTTTTGAGTCTAGCGACAGCCATAAAAAAGTTTCACTGTTATCTATACGGTAGGCATTTCACAGCATTCATGGATTCCTTACCCAATACGTTTTTGCAAACCACTTCTAAGAATCAGCAGGAAGAAAATCGGTTACAGGGATGGCGCGCAACTATTTCCGCGTACAATTTAGACTTAATCTATCAGCCAGGGAAGTACAATCAGTTGGCAGATTGGCTCTCTAGGGACTGTCATTCAAAGGACTTTTTGGACGAGTCTGTTCTAGAAGGACCCGACCAATTAATACCATCAAATCCTTTCACAGAAACCCCGGAGCAATGTTTAGCCATGACAGAAATAGCAGGGCTGGCTGAGTTACAAGCAATGGATAAGGAATGCCAAGAGATAGTGAAAGCATATCAGGAAAAGAAGGAGTCAATTACAAAGAAATATAAGATTATGGGTCAAATTCTGGTTAACATGCAAGCGGGATATCCTAGACCTTATGTTCCCGCGGTTATGAGGTCAACAATTTTAAACGAGTTTCACAGTAGCGCCGGATTGGGCGGACATTTTGGATTTAATAAGACATACGCTAAAATACAGCGGAAATTCTTTTGGAAACAGTTAAAGTCGGATTCGTACAATTTTGTCACTGCCTGTGACAGTTGTACTCGAATGAAGCGACACTATGGGCGAATCCCAGGGAAACCTGGGGCTATGCAGATTCCAGCCTATCCAACCCAAGTTTGGGCATGTGATTTGCTAGGACCATTCAACACATCGTCCCGACAGAATCTCTATATCATCAATGCGGTTTGCTTACTCAGCAAATGGGCAATATGGAAAGCCATACCTAATTGCACTGCACAAACAGTAGCCAAGTTCTTTGAGTCAAACATTTTCTTCAAGTTTGGCATGCCTGAGCAAATATTGGTGGACAATGGCCCACAATATATATCTGAACTGCTACAGAGTCATGCAGAGTTATTCCAAGTACGTCTACGACATACCAGCATGTACAATTCAAGGTCAAATGCAACAGTTGAAAGGAACAATCAAACTTCCGCGTATATGATTCGTCATTACGTCCAACAAGCATTTGGAACTTGGGATAAGCACTTGGAGGCGTTGAACTTTTGCTATAATGTGACGCCAAATGTCAGTTTGGGCAATCATTCACCGTATGAGATTATGTATGCACGGCAAGCTAAGTTTCCGAATGAATTCAGTTTGAATACCAAGGTCAAAGAACATCATTATGACATAATAGAGCAGAGAGATAGGTTACAATTCATCTGGGATTTCGTCAAACAGACCTTAAGAGGTCAACAAAGGTCCAATCAAGAACGGTCAAAGGCAGGGCACATGGACGTCCAATATGACATAGGCCAGGTAGTACGCTTACATTTCCCAAAGGAATTGAAAGCAATACCTAACGTTTCTAGGAAATTTATTCCTTACTATTTACTATAAAATTATTAAGAAATTTAACGACCTTACGTATCTCGTGCTAGACATGGCAACAAAACGCACATTTATGTCGCACGTTAGACGCATGCGTCCAGTAAAAAACTTTGAGTTACTGCCTAACGAAGTGGACATTTTGGATATTTGTTTGACGCGAGAGCAATTTATAGACGATGTACAAAATGTAAATGATATTATTAAAATTCTTAAGAACAGTCTCGTTAACGTACCGCAAGACGGACGGGTGGAGGATTTAACACACTTTAGTAATCAGTATGATATATATACATATAAGTTTTTAGTAACAAATAATGAGGTAGGTCTCGGACAAATTAGTATTAAGGAATTAGATATAACTGCGCAGTATTTGCACATAATGTGTATTGGGAATGAAATGAACGGGTCAAATGATTCATATGAACTCAATCCAACAGAGTATAACGCCCGTTACAAAATTTCAACAATAACAATTTCACAAGACATTTCTTTAAAAGGAATCTTGGAAGTATGTTCAAAGTACCCGAATGCACATTATATAATTACTTCTCAATTTCCAGAACAAATAATATTTAAGATTGCTATTGGTCTAATGCTTAATACATCTTTATCACCTTCTATTTTTCATGTAATGCTCCAATTACACTCTTCCAAACAGCAGTTAGTATCATTTTATGAAACGACTAAACGATTTGCGGTTGAGTTACTCGACTATGCAAAATCATTTTGGGATAGTGAGCTCTCAAATGAATTAGTTGTAACGACTGAGTCAGACGAGGTAGTAAACACAGACGTTGACATTGACGAGGACGACATTCCTATACCCAATCCTGTCAATCCTATACCTCGAAGGTCGAATAGACTCAGACGACATCCAGTCTGGTTCAATGATTTTATAATCAATTAACAAAATACCACCACACTTACTTGATTAGAACCATGACACTGGTACTTCTGCTCACGCTCTGTCTGATGACCAATGCCAAACCACTAACATTCAATCATCAAAATTCAACAACAGTCAACAATACACTAGGCCAACAAACCAAACAGAATTTATTATCAACAACAATCGACCTGGCGCTAAAGTATTTCTCCGTGATGGATTACAAATTGACACCACTGTATTATTGCAATGAGGATATCAGTTCCAACGTACTGTATCGTCTTCCAAAATCTCTGAATTGTGAATTCCTGAAACTTAACATTCAGAATAAAGTTGTACCGGTTACGATATGGTATGACACGCGGGCACTACAGACAACAACAGCATATCACTGCAAGGCGACAACAACATATGCCTACAAAGATTACCAATTTCATTTGTCTTACTCAGAGGCAACAACAACAACACAAAAATATGTCTCTGAAACCCTATGTTCTGAAATGGTTGGGACTAAAATCTCACCGGACGGTGACTCACTAAAACAAATTGCATCAAAACTATGGAGCACAGACCAGAAAATAGATATCAACTGGTCTTGGCCATCCAAGGTCGAGCAGACAATAACAAACTATGAAATTTCCCATAGTAACGGTCACTCGGTCAAATCTAGATGACACGTTAATCACAACAATTCCGGTTTTGGCTGACTGCCCCTTTGATGCTGGAGTATGCAGAGCTCAAGACAAATCGGTGATCATTTGGCAGCAAGATCTGGAGACGACGTGCCAACTCACTAAAGGAGCAAGTACACTCTGTATTTATTCTGAGGGGGATGATCGGCTTACGTGCCCTCAAGTTACAATGGCAATGACAAAGACGGAAACCATAGATATATGTGGAACTCGGATCTTTACGTCACAGCAGGGAATTTTATATACAACGGACAAGGCGGATGATATAAGAAACGACACGGCAACAACATCAATGATTGACAGGCACACCCGGGTTAGAATTCGTAATGTCCGCAAGAGAGAAATTCCAAGATTCGAGGAGGACCCACATCACATAGAACCAATATCTAATCACTTACCTACAGCAAGGGAGGAGGTCCACAGACCGGTTCCGGCTATCAGCCTACCACCATTTGTAGAAAGTGAGGATGACAATTGGAAGACAATTACTCGTAAGCTAACACCGGTCGAGACAACACCAACCCCACCACCATTCAGGGAAGACATTCCAGTACATGTTCCAACAATTGACCTCAATAAGGTAATGCCCAGGGAGACAACAGCTCAACCACCAAGATTCCACGAAGATCTGATTGCTATTCAAACAATTGATACAATTCCTAAGGGTACTCCTGAGACAACAACATCTCAGCCTCCTAGGTTTAGGGAAAACTCAAGAATGCCAATTCCAATGTTTCCTGAGGACCTTAGCGCAGAAGTTGATTATTGGGTGTCACAACCAACGGTCAGACCGATCAAAACACCACCCAATGGTCATCCAGGTTTAACCCATTTACCAATTAAGTCACCTGGGGAAATGTCATTTGAAGAGTTTTTGGGTAGCTACACTCCTAAAACACCAACACAACACAGAATAGCGGCGGTAGAGAAGGCGGCGAGCGGAACAGAAACACCTCGACGAACAATGACGGTAGAAATACGCGAGCATGCAAAACCTTTTGAGCATGAGTTGGCAAAAACAACATACAAACGACCACCAGAGGATGTGGCATACGTACTCCAGCCAGATCTATCTAAGAGAGATTTTTCCATTTTTACGGCACCAGAGGTCAACGCTCGGTTACAGTATCTATATGATATCATCCAGAATAATTTAACGGTAGCGTTACAAGAGGTGCACCACAACACGTGCCTCAATCAAAAAGCCATTCTGGACTTACTAATCACAATGGCGGAACAACGCCAGGCCAATTTTATAACTCGAGTCCTACTGCCGAACGATCGATACATTGTCCAAAATCAGGGTGATGTACTGGAACTGAAGCAATGTATGGCAATCCACAATTACCATTTCATGGAACGCAACACCGAGAACTGCACCAGAAATATTCCAGTTATGTTTGTAGTCAACCACGAGAAGCATATGGGATTTATGAATGAAATGAGTCATCAAATTGTGGAACATGGAGAGGCAGTCGAGTGCAGCAGTCAAAGACCTTTCTATTTTTCTACCATTGATGATGGGACGGTACTGTTAACTAACACAACAGCCAGTTTTAATTTACCGTACCTACCAACAGCGGAAAACTTTGGAAAACAAACAACTTTCCTTAGTGATCCAATTTTCCAGACACCGGGAAAGTTTACTCGAAGACAGTTGGCCAATGAGGATACACTACTGAGCATGATACAAAGAATGAATAATCCAGCCTCTCTGGAGAATGTAGTAAAATCACACATTCAGGGTCAGCACATGAACCCGGATCAGGAGTCGCTCATGCAAGCCTTAACATCAATGACGACAACGCCAATTAAGAGACTAGCGCAAATTGGAATGTTAATTTTGTCCATCATTGTCCTTTATTTCATTTTTAAAATTATGTGGAAAATCCGAGGGTGCCTAGGACGCGTTTGTTGTTCATGTTTTGGATGTTTTCGGGTACTCCTAATTCCATTCAGAGGGAGGTCCGCACGACACAACACCAAACGACGAACCAAATTGGGGGGAAAACCTCCAAAATATTCATCAGCAGTACAACGCTCCGTCGAAATGACTACAATGACAACAACAGGGCAAACCAGTCAAGGCATGCCAATACAAACGACAGTCTTGGTAGCGGAGGTAGAACGGGCACACAAACTTTATCCTAACTTGGACGACCACAATCCGACAGCCCCAAATGATTTGTCTGACTCGGACGACGATGACGGAGTCGATCACAAATTAATACCTTCCGGGGAACGCATTTTGAAAAATAAAGTTAACCGAGTCTGAGTAAATATTCTCTCCCTTTGTAGATAACCATAACATGTTTTCAACACTATTTTTCAAAATTTTTATCTTCACCACATTCTCTACACTACTGGCAGTTGATTATCCCACACTCATTAGGACTACTGTATTTCTGTACAACAAACCATTGACATTCCGAGACGGCGAATCTGTACTGGAAGAAGAGGCTAATCAAACACTCATGACAGTTCAGTCACTAACCCGAGAAAGATCCGAATGGACTATAGCCAAATTACACCAAATACAAACTCCATGTATTCAAATGTTCAACAATATTCACAAAACCGTACAAGTTTCACTCAAATCTTACGCTTTGACTGAGTCAACATCATTAGTCTACTCGTGTTCCAAACAAGTAACGACAATTGGACTCTTTCGCACGGATATCAGAGATTCTCAATCAAATTACCGTCAGACTTTAATTGAGAAACAATTCTGCGCTGATCAACTCACTCATATGGACTGCATTAAAATGATCGTCAACAACACCAGTCCAGATGGACGGGAACTAACACCAGTTCCTTGGTATGCAAATCATATGTTTGACGGAGTATCACTGAAAGACGACTACTACAGATACTCACCAAGATCGACATGGAGTTCCACGAGAAAAGTTGAGCAGTACATCAATTCATCATATGAAATTATACCAAATGTATATCAGTTCAAGGTCACAGACTACATCATTCAGAAGGTCCCAATACTAACAGATGAAGCAAGAATTAATATCATCCAAATACCGGCGTTTATGATGGATGCCCCTTGCAAAACAACTGATTCAATCTGTTCTACGGACCGTGGACTGATAGTACTCAAGTATCTGGAAAATTTTAACTACAAAATTAATAAAGTTCCACTAACAACACGATTTGACAATTGTTTAGTAACGAGTGAAGATATACGATGCGACAAGCTCCAGATTCTACTAACTAGTGTACATGCAAAACCCAACTGCACGTCAGAACCCACACTTGTTAGAGTTAAATTGTCAGGGGACGCATCTAAACAACCTCCCATGACAGGATTTGAGGGCAGCACCCACTTTGACGAGTTACTAACACGCATACACGTCGGAAGCAGGGAGTACGTGCAAATTGAGTACATCAGTAATTAACTTTATTCTTCTCCCACAGAATGAAGTACCTCATTATTCTACTTTCATTTTTCCACACTCTTCAAGCCGAAATACATACTTTGCAAATGGACCCAGTCAACAGCAAAATTATCATTTCAAATGACCCTTCTGATGTTGGAGATAACTCACCTGTATATGCTCTCGGTATGCTACGAATGCATAGTAATTGCCCATATTCAATCAAGGATGAGTTTGTGGTGACTGTTCATTTTTGGACCAACGTCATCAACAAAAAATACTTCACAGCCTACAGATGCAGCAGCACCAAGGAAACTTGGTCAAATTCCAATGAACCAAACAGTTTAATTCAATGGGATATCAAGTCAACAACAAAACGAGTTTCTGAAAAGGCTTGTGAGTACATGGTTGCCTACAGACGAACACCATTGTACCAGCCATTAACATGGGTCAATGATACACACATGGAGAGTAATGACAGAGTCATCATCAACAATACAATGCTACATGACAACAGCCCATGGGAGCGAACGGTGACGAACTATCATTTGCAATTAATAAATACAACAATTAGCTCAGACACAGGCACCTTACATTCAACGGACGTCGAATTACCACAATGTGAATATCATAACAACTTTTGCTACCTTGAGTCAAGTGTAGTAATCTGGAATGTTCAAGATGCAACTTCCTGTACATTCAAGAAGCAGGAAGCCACACATTGTTATTTGATGAAGACACATTTAACCTGTCCAACTCTATTCATCACAGTTTTGGACTATCAAACTTCTAAATCACATGAATGCGGAACACCGATGGGGGCCACACGAAGTCAAATTCAAACTGACTCGTCATTGATAGCAGAGAAGATAATTGACTTGGATTCCAAATAACGAATCGATATGAAGCTAGAACGGCTCTACAACAACATACATGCGGGAAAGAAGCAACATATTCAAATGTTTCATGTGTCATCATGTGGTAGCATTCCACAAGACTTACAAATACACAATGAGACGTACCGACCGAAAAATTTAACATTACGAACAATTAACCCGGACGCAGAAATCCTAACACAACAAACACAATCACACACACCTCATCGAATCAGGGAATTCGATGACTAAATCAATTAACCACCTCTAATAACAAAAAACCAACTAACAAAACAATCCGACGGAAAAAACTCTAATTCTTTTACAAAATTTCAGTTCATCAATCAAAATGGCAACACTCTTATTCGGATTAATTTTTATCATCCTTGGAACTGGAGCAGAACAATATGAAGTCTCTGATGACACCCTAAATCAGCTGGTCCAGTTACATGATTTTCTGAATGTATCGGATGGGACAGGGGAAATTAAGTTGGACGATTTTCCTATAACTAACCCAAATCAACTTTCACACTGGACAATTGGACTTCTGTACCGACTACCAATTAATTCACCCAATTGCTCATACGATATCACACCTACAGCCGTTATCCCGGTAACCATCCAAACTTCCCATCTCCTTGGACCTAAAGCCGAGGGATTCGAATGTTGGGCGGTAGAGGCGTACGAGGAGAAAACGGTCTACTTCTTTGGACACAAGCAGAGGACATATGAGGAAACCCCAGTAAGACTGAATAACACCCAATGCATATGGATCGTGTCACAGATGAAGGACTATGCAGGCAACCAACTGACGGAGAAAAGATGGGACTATTATTCAACCAACCTGAAGTCATCTGCCTATTATTTCTGGACCGGGACAACCAAGCCTTGGGTAACTAACTACCATGTCCGCAGAGTCAACGTAACGGTCAGCCTGGATGACTTCTCCACAATCGAAGTATCCGCCGCGAATTTTCAACAACCTTGCTCGTTCACACAAAACTATTGTGACACTGGCGACAAGCGAGGCGTCGTCATATGGGGACCTAATCTACTCTTTGCTGGACAGACACAATGTCGCCAGCATATTACAATGCGGTGTAATTCAATGTTACAGAAGTAAATGGAAAAGTTGTATTCCTTGTAACCTTACATCATAGTGAATCACTTTGAGTTAAATGAAGTCATAGTTTGTTAATTTGTATACAATACTACGTTTTCAAATTGAAAAAGCCAGAACAAATTCTCTGAAGAACTTCACAATTTTATTAAATATAACGAAGTACTTACGTACGGACGTAGCTTATACGATTAGCAGGTTTGGAGTACAATATTAAGTAGATTTATTGGGTTTACATATAAGTGTTACTTCGTAAAATGTACAAAAGCTTAACGGACTATTCTGTTTCTATCTATCATATAATAATGTATGTCCGATTAAATAAGAACGGTTCTTTCACGTGTGTCGATGTGTGTTCCTTCCAGACTTGGGAAAGATCCTTTTGTAAAGTACTCAAGTCCAAGTCCAAGTACTTCGGGAAAGTACAAAAAGTACTCAAGTACAAGTACAGATACTTTGAGACAACTTGAAAAGTACTCAAGTACAAGTACAGATACTTTGAGAAAACTTGAAAAGTACTCAAGTACAAGTACAATTCCGTACTTG